>CAJNOL010000685.1:37865-48185 GCA_905250125.1 Rotaria sordida | reverse complement strand
AATAATTATATTTTCTCAAAGATAATTTAAATAAATGATAAAAAAAACAATATTATTCTCAGATTTATTTAATATAATATAAAAAAAGTAAAATGATTTCGAAATAAATAACTTACTTTTATTTCAAATAAAATTAATTTCATTTATAATTATATATTTATCCTTAAAGAATTTATTTAAGATAATATTAAATGAGAATTATTTCATTTGTCTTAGTTTATTTATTTATTTATTTATATTGAATTGTTTTATTTAAATAAACATAGATTAACAATAATAACAACTAGAAATTAAAATAAAAAAAATTATCTATTTATCATTATTTAGTTCAAACAATTATTTATCTATACCATTAAATATATTTATATTAACTATTTTAACAAAAATACCATTAACAAATAATAAATTTAAATTCAATTAATAAAATATATCCAAATAAAATTCGATTATTTATTCGATAAATAATATCCTCTATAATAAACAAATAATAAATAATAACAATTCGAGATCCAAGAGAAAATATTATCTTATTATAGGATCCTTCTCAGACTCTTTATCAGTCAGACTTTATTAATAGATAATGCACCTTTTTTTTTATCATTTCCCATCAACAGATTCTATCTTCTATTACAACCATTAAAAAAATTCAAATTTGATTTATAATCAAATGAGAGACTTTCTCTTATGAGCAAGTTTATCTAAACATCTATTTAAGAGGAAAATTGTTTAGCTTGTGCTCTCATCTATAAATATAGGTAAACTAGTTACTCTCGGAATGGCATCAATATATTTAAATCAGTAATCAACATGTTAGAATTATATTTTCTTTTTTATTCTTAAATATATTATGAAAATATATTCGGAATTTATTGTTCTTGATTGAAAATTTCCAATAGAGATCGCTAGTGATAAGTTGATTTAATAATAAAATGAAGATTATTTAAAAATGAATATTTATTTCTATAATATAGATCTATTTCGATTGTTTTCAATAAATAAATATTTGTTAGTTATTAGAAGATAATAATTAAAATAATTATTTATTTAAAGTTAGATATATAATATATAATTCAATCGAATAAAATATTATTTTAAATGATTTATTTCATAGTTAAAGATGATTATTTCCTATCATTATCTTCAATATCAATATAATTTCATTAATAAAAACATTTTTTTTCAAAGATATTTTCATATAAAAAAAAGCAGAGAAGTCATTTTTTCATAAATTCTCAACATTTTTCTGAATAAAATAAATTATTTCTAAACAAATAAATCAAAATAGAAGAGTTATATTGCATTATTGAAAAAAAAATCAATTTATTTAAAATATTTTTCTTTTTCATAATAAAATAGTATTAAAAATTGTCGATATATATAATAATTAATAATTAATAATTATCATTTATTTCCAAGAAAATCAGTGAAAAAATAATAATTTAGAGGAATGATTATTCTTGAATAAAAATAATCGAATTATATATAATAAATATTATTTTCATATTTACTCGATTTTATCATATAACCTTAATTAACAAATATTGATCGATTTATTTTAAATAAATTCTTTATTATTTTATGGATTTATCTAAACGAACAACAATAATAATTAATAAGATTAGTTTTTGTTTAAATATTTGAAAAAAATACCAGCAAGAATAAGCTGAAATATTTATATAAATTTAAATAAAAGATAGATTATAGAAAAGGATTTACTCGAACAAATATATTTATTATTATTAAATATTTATATGCATTTATTTATATAGGTTTCGTCGAATTATAATCAATTATAAACTATTCGAGACGATTAGTCTTTTAACAATATATATTCTGCTTTTTATCATAATTAACAACTATTCAAAAAAGAATATTGAAATTTATTCATATTATCGATTTAAATAACTCCATTTTTTATCTTATTATCTATACGAATTTCATTTTCATTCTAGGTTTCAGTGTCATACGCAGAAATTTTCCAAGGAAGAAGCCCAACTTCTCAAGAAGGGGGCTCGTAATCGAATTCTTCAAAAATTTCTACCGTAGTACTTTTTTTGCCCGTACTCTTCCACAGAGAACTTTTCTTCAAGGGGGGTCCGGACCCCTCGCTCCTTCCCCCTCCCTCTGCGTACGCCACTGTTAGACATTGACAAGCAGATTTTAACAATCTAGAAGTAACAATTCTATAAAGCATTATTTATTCAATATTGTCTTATCTATAGTCTATTTAAAAAGTCCTTGCGTCTGACTGTGTCTTTCTCTCTGATAACGTCTCAGACGAAATTCTTTTAAAAGTGGTCATCTTTGAAAAATATAGAAAATAATCCATGAGAGTGACATAGAATACACATGAAGTTTTGATAATGATCTTTGATTTGGATAGAGGGAGTTGAGATCTATAGTTCAATATGCAACCCAAATGGCTCTCTAATTACATTCTAACATTGACCAAATGAAATCATGTATTTACAAGCATAAATAATAGGGAATTTTACTGATGTTTTACTACGTTTATTGCATTTTTTGTCATAACAGCTGGATACTTCGATGAATATGTAATGAAACGTAAGAAAGTCTATTATCTTTTGAACTATAGATCTGAACTCCCTCTATCCAAATCAAAGGTCATTATCGAAACTTGATGTGTATTCTATGTCACTTTCATGGATTATTTTCTATATTTTTCAAAGATGATCACTTTTAAAAGAATTTCATCTGAGACATTATCAGAGAGAAAGATGTCCTAACTCATTCTCTTTCGATTGGTGAAAACTGCAGGTCTCTAGCTGTTTGCATTCTCGAGTTATTCAAAAACCAGTCAGACGCGCGGACTTTTGTTACAGAGACTATACTTTGAATAGTAACTAGATATATATAAGAGATAATATCGATCAACGATTTTATTCTAGAAGAATTATTTTCACATTTAGAATATAATTATAAATTTTTTAATAGACTAAAAAGCCAAATGATCGTTTTGATTCTAGTACATTCAATTGGTTGATTTCTATATAAATAGTCACAATTCGATACATGAGAAAGACGAAAAAAAAAATGAAAACATAATGATTGAGAATATTGATTATAATTCTTTTTGAGTTTGTTATATAAATGACATAACGACATTGAAAGATTTTATTGTTTTAAATTCATCTTTTAACCATTTTATTAGACGAAATAATAATAGAAAAGCATAATATTGAAAAAGAAAATCTTCTATTTGACAATTTATTGAAAATATAATAAAAAATTTTTTAAGATCAATTAAGACAATAAACCATATTATCAGGAAAATAATTATTACCAAGATTTTTATTTTATCTTTATCTATTTTACTATTCTAACAAGACAGACTTTATCCGAAATTGTTTAAAAGTCACATTTCATACCCATCAACTTCCAGGA
Organism: Rotaria sordida; assembly: GCA_905250125.1. Lineage (NCBI taxonomy): Eukaryota > Metazoa > Rotifera > Eurotatoria > Philodinida > Philodinidae > Rotaria > Rotaria sordida. Next base: position 44,780 of record CAJNOL010000685.1, on the reverse strand, counting down.
GATATTTTCACAAATCAGCTATACTCATAGACAAACTATACGATCGATCTCAACTTATCGCAACGATTAATCATCTTTTAAAAATAATCGATCAATAAAAAAACCAACCATGAAATACCTATCACAATTCAACAAATACCAACATATTATCCTTAGTAACTAAAACATCCTTATTCAAAACAAATGGGAGAATGGCACAATCTCCAGATGTAACCGTCTAAATTCTCTTAACACGAGAAGGAATTGATCATTTTCATATTTTATACCATTCCCACACATGAAGATATTGTTCACTTAAATAGATAATCGTCGAATTGTCAACATCTACGATATATGTTGTAGGATAAGACTCCTAGCTATGAGAATATATAGATATCAATCGATTTCCTATATAATCGTTTATAATATATAGAACCGTTAATCTTCTTTAACTAACGTGGAAAATGACGAAAAATTGTTTGTTTAATTGCAGTGACAACCTCAACTCCTTTCAAACTTCAACCATATTCGTTGAGTGAAGGTTGTATCTCATCGAATTGATAAGATAAATGGTCTATCATATTTGTTAACTATTCTCTCTTGGCCATGTGTCTGATACTGAAAAAAACTGTTCCACTAATTATACTAGAATCTCTCAATGATGATTCTAGCTATGCTTTTTCGGTTGAACTTCATCAACGAGAGAGACGAGTTATACATCGTTCGATAGAGAATAAAATTCTCTATCTTTTTCATAAAATTTTCCCTTTTGACGATGAGTCTGATAAAAAAAATCGGGTCCGTTTAATTCTAGTGGAATTTCATCCTATCGATTCCAGGAATGATTTCCTAGTTGAATCCCAACATCGAGAGAGGAGTTATATATAAGTTCGAAACGAGAATTGAATCATTTATCTTATTGATAAGGTTTACTTTCTCGCCCATCAATTCTCGAACTATTCTATTTCGGTTATGTCTTTAAGAAAATTATCTTCGATTCATCTTTTCTCTTCATATTCTTCCATTAAAAGAACAATAAAATTTTTTTTTGTTTTTATTTCAAATTTGAGAAACATTGTTTTCTGCTTTAATGTTTTCCACTTGACAAAAAAAAAAGAGAATCATCATTAATAACAACACTCTGAAAAACAGTCCAATAGAAGTTACGTCTGTGGTGCACTAGTCAGAGACTGATAAAGCTCTTTAATTAACGGTCACATGTTAATATATCGAAACGTGTACCTAGCCATTTTTGACGTTTGAGTAAGAGATAGGGGTTATTCTTTCGAGAGTGTACTACAATTACATCGACTTCATGCGAATTGAATAAAACTTTCAGAGTTTGTAGAACTTATACCTGTAAGCATAGCTGTGAGTTTAAAAAATTTTAAAAACCTTGCGAAGGGGTCCGAAGGGGAGAGTCAATTTGAGGTCTCCCAGCAAAATGGGACCTTACCTAGTTCCTCTATCATAAATGATAGAACTCTGCAAATTTTACCATATATACAACGTGTTGAGGTGATCATTTTTTGTAGCAGACATTTTTCCCTTGTGTTCTGTTTTTTGGGAAAATGCTAATTTTTGACGTTTTTGGGGCTCAAATATCTCTATGAAGCGCAAACGGATTCTAAAGTTTCATTAGTACTTTAGAATTGTCAAACTGTCCTCTATTCAACGCCGAAACCTACAGTTCTGTAGCTTGTTCTTAGACCGAATGGCAGATGCATCTTTGGAACCTACTTTCGAATTTTTCCCAACTTTGGACCTCCCTGAGGCAAAACTACGGGATTCCGCAGACCTGTCCTATAATGGAACATCATCAGTATATTTAGGTCTATCATTTCTGAAAATTTCGTCTTTGGCCAATGTGTTTTACACAATATCGATTTTGACGGTTTTCTGAAGAGAAACCTGCTAGAAACCCCATACAAAAATCGTCAAAATCGATTTTGTGTAAAACACATTGGCCAAAGAGGAAATTTTCAGAAATGATAGACCTAAATATACTGATGATGTTCCACTATAGGACAGGTCTTGGCAATCCCGTAGTTTTACCTCAGGGAGGTCCAAAGTTGGGAAAAATTCGAAAGTAGGTTCCAAAGATGCATTTGCCATTCAGTCTAGGAACAAGCTACAGAACTGCGAGTTTCGGCGTTGAATAGAGGACAGTTTGACGATTTGAAACCACTAATAAAAGTTAAAAATCCGTTCGACCTTCATAGAAATATTTGAGCCCCAAAAACGTCAAAAATTAGCATTTTCTATAGCTTTTTCCCAAAAAACAGAACACGGGAGAAAAAACGTCCGCTACAAAAAATGATCACCTCAACAAGTTGTATATATGGCGAAATTTGTAGACTTCCATCATTTACAATAGAGGAACTAGATAAGGTCCCGTTTTTCTGGGAGACCCCAAATTGCCACCCCCCCTTCGGATTCCTTCCCAAGATTTTTAAAATTTTTAAAATTTACAGCTATGCTTACAGACACAAGTTCTACAAACTCTGAAAGTTTCATTCGATTCGCATGAAGTCGATGTAAAGTCTGGTTAGGGCTGCCAACTGTTAATTTTGAAATGGGGTTTACCAGAACCGGAATGGGACACAATTGAGGTACAATCCTTTTATGATGGGGTACATGATTTACTTTCTGAAATGAAAGGATTTTATTGAAAAACCTGATGAAAGAATACTTCCTTTATTAAAAAAAAAAGCAATATTCTATCTGACGTTCTAATAGGATCAATTTAGTGTTCATCTTTTTATAAAAAAAGCATTTTTACAAGTAAATTATAATTTAAAAACAATCTAATCACCAAACTAAAATAGAAAATTTTATATTAAGTCATGTTAAATATCGGATCAGCTAAGGTAAGTTTTTTTTAATATCACTATACTTCTCTGAATCTGAATGTCCAGCAGACAGGATTAATTCAGGTTCATTCTGAACAAATGCAAAAAACCACTCATTATATCCCGTTGGTACATAAGTTCTGCACGTTTGGATCAGTAGAATTATATTGCCAATGTTAAACTACATTTAAAGGAAATTCATTATGTATTCTAATAGCGCTCGAAATTCTCTATCATCCTGTGTATTTAAGTCTTGACTTAAATTTATTTGCTGAAAAATATTTCGAATACAGTGAAACACCCTCACCCTCAGATCCACATGAACTTCATTTTTTGTTCCTTTCTCGTGTGTTTTTAAAATTTTTATCTATACACTAATCTGTTTTTTAGAAAAGTAATTATAAATCCTGAGAGTCCTTGAAATTTTCTATCACCCTGTATATTCAGGTCTTAGCTTGAACTTATTTGCCTAGAAATATTTCGAACATTATCAATGCGAGTTAGGGTGTCTTCACTGTACTCGAAATATTTTTCAGCAAATAAATGCAAGTCAAGACCTAAATATACAGGGTGATGAAGAATTCCGAGCGCTATCAGAATATATAATTACTTTTCTTAAAATGTAGTTTTATATTGGCAATATAATTCTACTGATCCAAATGTGCAGAACTTATATACCAACGAGATATTTCATCTTACAGTTCAATCTTATTTGTAACTCAGGAACCTCAGGTAGGTAGGTAGAGTGATTCATTAGCCAGTTCTTTGTGAGCGCATTTTGCTGTAAAAGCTTCTATAAAAATGACAGAAGTCTATCGGAGAACGTAACATAGTCTTGCTAGAAGATCGATTTACGGGAGTCAGATTCGTCCTATAAATCCTTTACTTTTGTCCTGTATTTTGATTGATTTTCCTATTTTATCGATATTTTGCTCAAAAAGTAGAACATTTTCATCAATTTATTAATTCTATTCCATATAAAGTTTTCTCTTCAGACAAAATCTAATTCATATTTTAGTGTCGAATGTATAATAACAAGAATTGTTTCAAAAAAAGTATTTTTTTTAAAGTCTACTCAATTATTGAATACTATGTAGTCATGTGCTCGACGCTATAGACGGTATTAGGTATCTAAGATATATCAACGTTTTTAAGATATTGATTCGTCTTTTCAAATTGAGCTTCTGTTTCTTTCACATATGAGCAGATATCTATTTTTCGCTCAAACAGCCCCTTCAATCTGAAAAAGTGAAATGACAAACATTTTAAAAGAACTGTAGAATATAGAAACTCCAACGATGAAAGAAATACAATATAATCAACATAATAGTCAATAAATTCGAACGATATCTCTTATAATTTCACTTTGAAAACGTTTATAGTCACCAGACAATTGTGCCTTATCTATCGAGTTTTTATATAATTTCGAGAGTGATAAAACTTTCTATTTTTGTTTTTTTTATTGGAAGTCATAAACATTTCTCTTTTATTTTACTGACGTCTGATAAGAGGCATTTTATGGGTATGTTTGGTATATTGGAAGAGCCACTTTTTTGTATGAATCAATACAATAATCACTCTATTTTAGCGTCTATAAACTGCGCATTGTTCTAGCTACAATCTTAGAAGAAAAAAAGCTCAAGTGACAGTTATTTTAATCAAAAACTCCATTAACATCTAAAGATGAAAAATCTTTTATTTTCGTCACTTTTCAAAGGAAATCCTTTTTTACAAAGACTGAATCCTATACGAAGTCCTATATTTTCAAAAACTCCTAGTCTGAGATCAGAGTTTATCATAGTATAGACTCAAACCCTCAAATGGGGTACAAAATGTGCCCCTCAGGGGTACAGTTGGCAGCCCTGACTCTGATACACTTTCGAAAGAATAACCTATAGACCAATTCTATTTTTGTTGGACTTTCATCAAATAATTCGACTCTATATTGGACTTGTCGGGAGTTATCGGGACGAAATTTTTCAGATATTATCTCAATAACTTATCTTTTCATCGATAAGATCTGCTACAAACTGTTGAGTAAAATTGTGTTAACTGCTTTATTTCAAAGATGAAAATCGAAAAACTGCACAAAAAAAAACTCCAAAAACCAAGAAAGTGATCAACTTTCGAAACGAATAATGAGATTTTTTTCGATTTTTAATTGTTTTTTTATGTTAACATATCAACATCTTACTATTTATTTCGTAGAAATTGAAAATGTCTATCTTCGTCAAATAATTAATTAAAAATTAGTCCAATATCAACTTCAACTTAATTTGTTTTAACGTTTTTGACTAAAATTATCATTTTTAAAGTGAAGCTTAACATCATTCGAGAAAAATCCTTCTACCTCTTCCACAGGAGGACATTTTTCAACTCAAATTTGTTTTTTTTCCGTAGATATAAGATGCTTATTATATTCAATTAGAAGATGTTCAATAACTTGATTCGTTTAATAGACTGAATTATATGATCAAATTTCATATCTCATTCAGTTAAATTCAAAAAAAAAATTCTCATTTCTTTTGTAAATCTACGTTTGAACCAATTCTCTAAGATATTAGAGAAAAGAGTGAATTTGATAAGATGATTATATACCTCATTTGCAAATATGTTAACCATGCTAAAAAGTCGTTTAGAAACTTAACGCTTTTGCCTCTTTCATATTTATTCTTGGATCTTTTCATTTTCAACTTTTTTTTTGGTTAAATGAAACATTCGATAGTTTTATAGAAAATTTTACTACACACACACGTTTTTTCTCATTAAAAGCGAAAGAATTCTGTTGAGATTATACATAAAGTAATTTCGGATAAAAATTAGTCCAGTTCTACTGGACCATTTGATAATATCAACTGGGGTTGTCTAACAGTGATATTAATATCAATATTACTATCGAGTGACATGTTCATCGGTTTGTCCTTGGTTAACATCTTTTTTATTTCTCACATTCTCATTCATTTACATATCGACGTGTAGTTATTGTTCATTCGTCGTGGTGAGTAGTCCTATTCTGCTAGCTTGACACCGATAAGCATACACATCTCAACTTCTCACTATTCTAAAAGAGGTTCTCGACCATTATACATAACCTGCTCACAAATTCCCGAGACGTTCTTAACTGGATCACGGAAGAATATCCAATAAATTTCTTGGGGTTATTATGATATCGCTGAAAATATTCTTGGATCTTTAGTCGACCTCCAGGAGATCTGAAGAGCATCTTTAACTGATCTCTTGAGAGTCCTCACGGATTTATCGAGAAACCTAAAGAAATTTCGAGAGAATTCTCATAGAACCTCTATGGGATTCTTAGGAGATCCTGATAGATACGATGAGGATATCAAGAGAGGATCTTCTGAAAAACCCATAGAAATAGTCTAATCAATTCCAAGAGGCTTCATGGAGATCTTCTGATTATCTCTATTGTAGACAGTATCCTGCGGAACAGTTGTCATCTCCAGAGAAGCTCATTGAGATCCATTAGGGATCTTTTCTGAGGATCCATTCTAAATCCATGGAGATCTTGGGAGATTCTCTCCGAGTCAAGTATAGATATGCTCTGAGGGTTCGTTGGGGTCTTCCACCCAACAGACTGTCTGAGGAACCTATGGAGATAATATGTGAAACGGTCTTAACCAGCTTTTCAGTAAAGTTTCATAAAGGTTTTTGTCGATCTCGATTTTTCCGATCCTATTCGAATTGTAATTATAATTGAGACAAAAATTTTGATTTTGGCTTTTTGAGAACGTTTTTTAGTTGAATGCTTGTTCGAATTTGTTTGATGTATATTCGAAATAACATAATGTTATCGAAACTCGATTTATATTCAAACTTCCAATAGACAAGAGACACCTTTCTAACATAGAAAACTCAACTAAAGACACATACGAATAGAAGACTTCAATCTATTTTACTATAAAAATATTTTCTCTAACTGATTATTATCTGAAACGTAAATTATTTATTATTTAAAATATTTCGATAAAGAGAAGAATATTTCTAAACAAAATTCTCAATCACTGTTTTACTAAAATATAGAGTCTGTTGGGGTAATTCTGATCAAAAATTAAAAATTTCTTTT
>CAJNOL010000685.1:0-37765 GCA_905250125.1 Rotaria sordida | reverse complement strand
AAAAGAAATTTTTAATTTTTGATCAGAATTACCCCAACAGACTCTATTATCAATCGATAGACCTATGAAATTGTTCGTGTATAGAGTAAAAAGGTGAAATAAATTCGAGTATAAAATATATCTCAATTATATAAATAATATTGATTAGAAAAAATTTGTCAAAATTATTCTTCAATATATCGAAAGTTGTTCGAATTCGAATTAAATTGAATTATTCTTCTTTAATTATCGATTGATTATCTTTTATTTCTACAATTTATTAGCATATATAACTATTTATAGAAATCTAATAGATATAAAACCCAATAATTCATCTTTACTTTTGTTTTGCTTTTTATCTTCTATCTTTTCTTACACATTAATTTATGTTTTATTAGTATATTAACAAAAAACTAATAAAATAAAGATGAATCATTGGATAGGATATCTATTAGATTAAGATGATTAGTTATATATGCGCATAAACTGTTCTAATAAAAGATAACCAATGGATCATTGAATAAGGAGAACATATTTAATTCGAACTCTAAGAGGTTTCGTTTCATACTATATTCATCTCACCTTTTAGTTGATAGTTTAAAATCATATATGATTTTTTGTTATCAAACATTTTTTAAATAAAAAATATTTTTCGTAAAATAATATCAATGAAAAATTTCAACGTCTGTCTATTTATAATATCTTTTAGTAAAATACCATTTCAAATAGAATTGAAATCTATTTAACTAATAGACGTTAAACATAATAGAAAGAGGAGAGTGATCCCTCTTATCAGAATGGTAAACTCTACGATAGAAAATATTATTCAAATACTTTTTATGATAAGAGTCAAACAGATAAATCGTTCTATAATCTCTACCGGGTGGTTAAATCTTGGTTAAACGACTAATTTCGAATATAATTAAATCTAATTAATTGAATGTTGATCAATGATATATGTTGATGGTTAAAAGTGATAAACAATGTCGATATAAATAAATCTTATATCTCTATAGTTTAAGTTGAGACAAACAAATTTATTAAATTTAACTCGAAAATTTCGATAAAAAAAATCCGAATTCGAATTGTTGGTCAGTAAATAGTTCTAATAAAAGTAAATATAAAATGTTGATTTACGTCAAATAATATCTTATTAATAAAAATCTCAATCTGATAAATGTTTCGATTAGTTAATTATGTTAACTGATATTCTTCTCTTATTAGAATTTATTCATAGTTGAGAAAATTTTTTTCATTATTCAAATATATTCGTTTGAGTGAGACAAAGTCTGGCTCTTTTCCTCTTGATAAAAAGTCACATGGTCTTCTATATGTTTATTTTTTGCTTTTCTCTTTCTATTGAGATAGAATGATGAGTCTCTATTTATTCATTTTGAATAATTATATACGAATAATAAATATATTTATAAGATAGGATGTTTTTCTAATTAAAGATATTATAATGGCCCAATTACAAGTGACTGTTGTCGAAGGAAGAAATTTAAAAAAGAAAGATTTATTTAGTGAAAGTGATCCATTTGTTCAAATATATCTTGATGATAAAAAACAAAAACAAAAAACAAAAGTTATATCAAATACAAAAAATCCATATTGGAATGAAATATTTGTTTTGTAAGATTTTATTTAAAAAGGTTGTTTTTATTTTTTTTTTAGTTAATTATAATTAATAGTAATCATTTAAAAGGACAAGATATTCTTCATATTGATGTTTATGACAAAGATTTAATAATAAATGATAAAATTGGTTCATTAAAAATCAATTTAGAAGATTTATATAATAAATGTTTGTTTGTTTTTTTATTTTTTTAAATTAATTATAAAATCTAAAATTTTCAAATTCTATTTAGGTCATATTGATAATTGGTATAATATTTTATCTAAATTTGGTATATCATCTAATGGTCAAATTCATCTTATACTTGATTATCAAAAACTAAAACTTTAATATATTATTTACAAAAAAATTCTTAATTATTTCTCAATATATAATAAATGAATATATTTACCTTTATTATTCTTTTTTTATTGATAAAAACAAAAACAATATTCTTTTAAATAAATATCTTCAATCTTGTTTTTTTATTTTATTTGTTGATTATTATAAATCTATATTGTTCTACCGGCTTTTTTTTTCTCGATCTCTTCTAGTTTGACGAGATCGATCTATATATGATTCTTAAATCCGATTCAAATCTGGTTATTATTTATTTATATAAAAAAGTAAATAAGCAAATAAGTAAAAGTCTGATGATAAAGTAAGAATAAAAAAATCAACCTTGTCAAATGTAAAAAGCACATTATCATAGATTTTTCTGTTTGTTTGTGAAAGATTTCGATGAATAAGATCTTATGAAATTTATTTTATTTATCTAATAAATGATATTCATTTTTTTTTTCTTTTTCTAACAGATTTTCTTCAAATAAAATCTTGATCATCTTAAAATAAATCAAATTTAATAAAGAGTAAAATAAAAAGAAAAAAAAATTGATATTAATCATTCTATAAAATTTATTGAAAACAATTATTTATTGTTGGTTGATATATTATTTATTATTATTATTAATTAAATTATTTTTATAATTTTATCTCAATCTAAACAATAAATTATAATTATTATTTTTCATTAATTAACTCTTATTATTGATAATAAACGAAATTTTATTAAAATAAAATCATTTCAAACTTGTTTATCAAATTGAGTTGTTAGTTATTAGACGAGATCAATCAATATAAACGAGCAGAAATATATTATATATCAGTTTGAAGATATTCAACTATAATAAGAGGAAATTGTAAACAATATCCTTTTCCACTAGTTTTATTATTTCTAAATCAATATATTAATTATAAAACAAGAAAAGACTAACATTCTTTAATAATAAAATCGTTTTCTATATATAATATTCTTAAATGAATTATATTTTAGAGTAAATAAATATAAAATATTTCGATCGTTAAATATAATTCAAAGAAAAAAAGAAAAGTTTTTATTTTGATTTATTTTTATAAAAAAAAATCAAATTAAATAAAACAATAATCAGAATTTAATTGATAAAGATACATGACAATTTAAATAATTCTTCTTTTCTAAAATATATTTATTATTATCGAAATATTTATTAACGATTAAACATAAGAAAAAAACTGCAAACATCTTATATTAACCAATAAACTCTTCTCATTATGTTTTATTTCTTCACAATGTTTTAACTTGATTTTGTTAAATCAGTTCTTATCTAATATTGTTTATCTAATAATAATATTTATTTTAAAAAATTGTCTATAGATATTCAATATGTTATTAAATTCTCTAACGAGTTAAACTTTTTCTAGAATTCTAAACTAAGTGAAAGTAATGTAGTGTAATGATAATTAATCTATATCATTCTTTTTATTTATTCAATTAATGGGAACTTTCGATCTTGAAAACGATCATTTTCAACCTTAGAACAGAAACTAATCCTCAGATGTAAGACATAGACAACATCGAAGAAAAAGAAATATTTATTAGAAAGATTATAAACAATCTTTTCGATGTGAACAGTAGATCATAATCATATAAGATCATCAACATTGAACAAGATTAACTCTATAATCGAATTCCAATGCTAATATACCTAGTATATCACTCAACATCTTCATTCTACTATTATTTATTGAATAAACAAAAATTATGTAGATTAGTTATGACTATACTACATTACTTTTACTTAGTTTAGAATTTATCAAACTCTCAACATTATGAAAATTTCATTATTTTCATTAATACTCTTTCTATAATATAATCATATGATTAATATCAATAAATCGACTAACAAACGATAAATCATATCGATAATAACAATAAAACCGTTTTCATATTTATTGTGTTTGTTCACTTATATATAAATGTTTAAATCAACCAAAAACGGTCAATTTAACTGATTTGATGATTGAACCAGATTTAATTGAGTTTTGTATCCTATTTAACAAATACCGAAATAATTTGTCATTTTGTTTTATTTGAATTTTTTGTTTTGAATAGTAAAACAAAATCCATTGAGTAAATAATTGTTTTCGATTTATTTTTCTAATAAAATGATTAAATAAATGATCGAAAGATAAATATATTTAATTAAATAATATAGAAATTCGAAGAGAATTTTCTTCAACAATCTATCGAGATTTTATATAAAATCTTATCCATTTAAATTTAAATAAGACAAAAACAAGGAAGGAAATATTCTCAATAGATGTCATTATATTATAGCATTATTGATTGTTTTAACTATTTTCAATATATTGATTAATTAAAATTTTCTATCAATATTGAATATAAATATTTAATTTAGATGAAAATCATCAGAAATATTTTTTTAAAAATTTGATCAAGATAAATTATATTCATATTTATATTAAATATAATAAATAAAATAAATATTATTTAAAAGTCTCGAATATTAAATTGACTAAAAGATGATCCATTAGAGAATAAAGATAGGATTAAGATTTTTTAAAAAGTTTTATTTAATCGAAGATAAATAATGATTGATATATGTTAGAGAAATCTGAACGAATATATTTTTATATAGAATAATCAATGACTAGTTTTTCTTTTTTTTTCTTTTCAACAAAACAACATAAATTTTATTTTCCACTTTTTTTTCTTTATCAATTCATTTAAATAAATAATATTCAATAACGAATTTATTTTCTTTAAATTATTGACCAAACATATATATATATATATATCTAATAAGAAATTATTCGAATTAAATTAGATTTTATCGGATTATTTTTTTATTTTTCTGTTTCTTTTTCTTTTTCTCTCTCTTTTGATTTTCCTTGACAAAATATATTTTCTTCTCTTTTTTTTCCTTCATCAATCAAGATAAATATTATTTTTTTGCTTTTATTTGAATAAGTTAATGAGTAAAACACGGACGTCTATTTATATTTAAGATAAATAAATGGCTCAGTTAGAAGTAACTATAATTGAAGGAAGAAATTTAATAAAAAAGGATAAATTTAGTCAAAATGATGCTTTTATTGAAATATATTTTGATGATAAAAAGCAAAAACAGAAAACAAATGTTATAAAAAATTCCAATAATCCAATATGGAATCAATCATTCGTTTTGTAGGTTTTTTTTAATTTTATTATTAATAAAAAAAAACCTATTTGATTTTTTTTTAGTAATCATTTAAGAGGACAAGATACTCTTCATATCGATGTTTATGATCAAGATACATTCAATAATCAACTTATTGGTTTTATTCATATTGATTTACACGATTTATATAATAAAGGTTTTTACAAGAATAGAATTTCTAGAGTTATTTTTAAAATTATTCTTTGAATAGGTCATATTGATGATTGGTTTTATATTGAAGATAATCACGGAAATAAATCATGTGGACAAATTCATATTAGTCTTTATTATCAACAACTGAATATATAATCTTTATTTTATTTTTAGCTTTAACTCTCCAAACATTTATTTATCTATTAGAAATCAATTAGTTTTTTCTAAAGATGATCTATATTTATTTTTAAATATATATATATATATCTGAAAAATCTATCTTGTTTGACAAAAATCATTTTAAATATATTTCGAAAGTAATTTATTCGATAAATTGACAATTTTTATTCATCAACAAAACATAAACTAATATTATTTACTCATTTAATCAGTTATCTTTCAAACAATTCGTAACTAAAATAAACCGTTTCAATAGAAAAATAATATTTATTTTATATAGAACAATCAAAAAAAGAAAATCATCTCTTTATAAATGTACCTCTAATTTTGTCATTAATGATTATCATTCGGTAGAAGGTTTAACAAATAATTAAAATGTTTAACAATAAATCAATAATAAAAAAAAGTAAAAATTGAATAGCTGATCATATTATACTTGGGGTATACCAAAAGTAGTGGCATCGACCCTGTAATAATTTACAGGAGGCTTTAGGAAATTTTTTCTCTATATATTCGAATAGCTCAAATCGCGTTCTATAATTCTATAATATTTCATAAATCTTCAAAAAATATTTAATATTGAAAACAAAGCAAAAACATTGAGTGATTCCCAAAAAAAATTTTTTTTGAAGCAAGTTTACCAAGCTTTTATTACATCAAATATTCAAAATAATCATCCTGGTTGTCTACATACACCTACATTAGTTGAATCTGTTTACCAAAAGTTTTTTTATACTCTTCTTTTTTCAACGACTTCATAAATTTGATCACAGCCGCATGTAACGATTCGAAATCATCTTGATCGCTTAGATTTTGCTTTATTAAATCAAACAACCAAAAATCGCATGGAGCCAGATCTGGAGAATTAGGTGGATGTGACATTACTGTTACGCCTTCCGATTGAAGATAATTGACTACATCTTCATGAATATGTGATTTTCTATTATCATGATGAAGTTTAATTGATTGAATACCTAAGAAAGACCGTTGGTTCTTAATTTCATCAATAATTGGTCGCAAACAATTATTGATGTAATATCAATGATCCATTGTTTGTCCACGTTTAACAGAATGAATCAAAACTGAACTAGTTGACTGGAAGAAAATAGGCAGGAGAGTTCTTGGAGCAAAATGACTATCGAACCATCTTTGGAGGAGGATCTCCACTTGTTACTAAAGTAGCATTCGATGATTTTCGACCGATTTGCTTGTGATAAAGCCATGATTCATCACCTATTACTATATGACATAATCGCCAAACATCTTGTTCAAATTTTAACAAGTTTTCTTGACATATTTGTACTCGTTAAGCCTTTTGAAAGCTCGTCAGATGTTTGGGAACATAACATGCAGTAATATTTTTCAACTGCAAATGATCAGAAATAATTCGTTGGACAGTCCTCTATGCCTTAGACCACTTTGTACTTTCAGTTCGCCAACTGTAACATAAGGATCATCATTAATAAGATCACGAACTTGTCTCATATTTTCATGTGTTGTTTCCGTTATAGGTCTGCCAGGTCTTTCTTCATCTTCAACTTCTTCTCGACCTTCACGAAACCATTTTGATCATCTTTGAACAGTTCTGAGAGGAGGAGCTTCATCACCAAAGACAGTACGTAATTCATTATGAATAACTATTGGTTTTATATGAAGTACAGGACACACTTTAATATGGAAACAAAAATATTCTTTATCCATTTGAAAAGAAGTGAATAATTTTGATCGCATTATAATATATGTTGGAAACAATATCCTATACGTAGCTTCCTAATTGCGGGCAAAAATTAAGCCAATTAGTGGAAAATGACCGCTTTTTGGAATGACAAAAATTCGATTATCTCATTCTGTACTGTATTTCCAAAAAGCAGTCATTCTTTCAATTAAGAAACAATCAACAAACATAAAATGATAATAATATGTAGAGAGAGTTATTTATTCATGCTACTACTATATGAACAAAAACAGAACAAAATAAGAAAAAAACAACAAAAACATTACTCATCATCGCTACTGTCTTTAGCATCTTTTAAAACATCCATATATCGATGAGAAATACTTCGTAAGACTTTTTGATAAGCATCGAAATTATTGTGCAAGATTGCTCTTTCACCTTTTTGCGTTGTTGACCAAGTAAATTTTGTATCCATCATATCAAATGAAATGCTATTCTCTTTCTCACCTTTTATATTTATCAATCACACACACACACACACATCATAATTCAATTTCGCAACGACTAATTAGTGAAAGAGTGGCCGCTTTTTGGATACACAGTACAGAATGAGATGATCGAATTTTTGTCATTCCAAAAAGCGGTCATTTTTCACTAATTGGCTTAATTTTTGCCCGCAATTAAGACGTAGCCATCCTATATTGTCTTCAACATATTATTTCTGTTCTCTTCTTTTTTTCCTTTTAATTTTCTCCTCTCTTCTCTTTCTTTTCGCTATCTTGTTAACTTCTTTGATATTTAATTATCTTTGTTTATACATGTGAAACACACGTACTCTGTTTGTTTTTTTTTTGTGTGTGTAGTTAGTTCTTGTATATTTTCAAGGTGAAAATTTGCAAAAAAACTGCAGAAAACTTAAGAGTATCAAAACTTTTGCTTATATGATATCACTTGAAGATTTATGAAATATCATAGAATTATAGAGCACGACTTGAGCTATCAGAATATATGGAGAAAAAATTTTCTAAACCCTTCTGTAAAATACTACAGGGTCGGTCCCACTACTTTTGATGTGCCCTAAGTAATTAGCTTCATATAGCTGAGATACTTTGAGTAGCCAGAATCTGTGGACTTTTATGGCAAATTAGTCAAACAATAAGTAAGCAAAAACGAAAAGCTTACATGAACTTTTAACAAACAAATGCCCATTTGAGTCTCGTATATTAAAACTATCTGATTGTAACAAATTTTAGTGTTCTCAAACCTAATTTGATCAGAGCTAAATAGAGAAAACATATTGTTGACTGAAACTTGAATCTGAAAAAGCAATGTGAAGTGGTAATGGTTTGTGTATTTTATATGACTCCATCTCCATTCATCCTTAGCATACATTTTTTTTTCGTGTTGTAACAAACGAATCAACAAACGAAGATTATTCACTCAGTATCTAAAGTCATAGACCTCTAGTCGTATGTCTAAAAGTGTTGAAACCATTGATAGATGAAGTGTCGAATGATATATATGGGAACTGATACGAAGAATATAGTTAAAAACAAATAATCTATTGTATTCTATTGAAATGGAATATGTCGTTGACGTTAACGCTATTTACGAATACATAGGATAGAAAATGATGATTGTTCTAGAAATCATTTACATTTGGCGTATAGAATGCTATATGATTTTACTCAAAGGTTGTTTATAGTCGCCCTGTTTTCACAGCCATTGTTTGAGATGATCTTAGTGCATAGTTAAGCATCTTTAATGAATACTAGTAAAAGTCATTCTAAACGGTTGTTGTTTTTTGGTGTAACGAATAGATATATGACCGTGTACGACCATGAATTATTGACCTAGAATAGCTCAAAATAGGCATTTCTCAAAACTGAAATTATCTTAGTAAGGATACGTTCGTTCAGGTACAAGCTTTGGGATATTTCTAGTGACTATAAGACCTATTTATGGAGAAAATTTTGGTTTGCAATTCGATCATCCAGTTTCTAGACAATTCTACGGTGATATAGGAAACATTGAGTAAAATAAAACGGCCATAACTAGTTAAGCGAAGAGTGAAAAAAAAGGTCAAAGAGATATTCTTCGTATTGATCATGATCGATCGAATGGTAATAGTCTAAAGCGAAAAACGTTGGGACAGTTGAGAATATATCCTAATAAGATTGAATTTTTATTAAAATAAAAAATGAAAAACTCGATATAAAGTCTGTTAATATCTAACTAATAAATAGTTGTTATAAAAGAGAATTTGTATAATGAACATTTTAAGATTGATTATGAATAAATGTAAAAAGATGTCGATTATGAATTCTTATTTTAATTCAAATTAAAATCGAATGCCTTTGTTAACTATTTTAATTCTTTTCAAAGTTGAAAATAAATAAGAATTGTAACAGTTACGTTTTATTTCAATATTGTGATATTAAAGCCAAAAAAATTCTTGAAGATATTAATAATAAAAACTGATTTCGATGATGAAATTAAATTGAATAAAATAATGTCAAATGATAAATATTTTATATTTCAATGATTTTTTTTTGTTAGCTAGCATTTTAAAAGAAATGGTTCTTATCATTGTGTATTAACTCATTATGTAATTTAGGAGAAAAATTTCTTTGATAAAATCATATAGAAATTGATCAATCTATAATAGAAGTTGATTTATGTTAGAATTATTTTCGATTAAATCATCATTCAAAATTCAATTATTAAATCTTTCAATTAAATAAACTATCAACAACAAAAACAATGATTGAAGATTTATTGAGATTGAACAAAGATTTATTATTTAAGAAAAAATAATTAATTTTTTTTAATTGATGTTAGTTTATTTAATGTTGAAGAGTTGTTTAATTCTGTTTGAATTTGTTGGTTTGATAAATAAATTGTTGGTGGAAAACAAATTGGTTGATAACTAATAACTGGATAATAACCAATAATAATTGGTTGATTTTGATTATTTTCTTCAACAATTATTGTTTCATCTTGACCTTTTTTTATATAATTTTCTTTAACAATTGAATATGGAGTTGATGAACGATTTATTTCTTTTGTCTAATTAAAATAAAATTATTTATTTCTTATTATTATTTATTTTCTTACTTGATATATTTGAGATTTTTCTGTTTTTGTTTTATTAATTGAATGAAAAGTAAAACTAAAATCATCATTTGATGTTATTTGACTAGTTGAATATTGATCAAATGTAAAATCTTCATATTCAGATGTTTGCAAATCTTCTAATTGTTTAGCATTTTTTATTTCAATTTTTTTATCTTTTCTATCTTCAAAAATTGTTGAATAAAATGTATCACTTAATGATTGAAGACGTTTACCAAATGATGATAAACATTCTTCATTTTCTTTATTTCCTAATCGACGTTTAGACATTTATTTAAATATAGTTCAATATTTTTTCTTTTTATTACTTTTTTTTTCCTTTATTTAAATAAATAAAGATCAACTTAAATAACCAATTCATTTATTCTTTTATCAAGATGACGCTATTTATCGATTTTATTTATCAAACGAGAATTAAATATATTATAGATAAATCTATATCATTGTTTATCTTCTCCATTTTCAGTATTGACATAATTCATCATAACACACAATTTAACAACTTTTATTCTATTGATCTATCTCTGCATTATTATAGAAATTTTCATTTGAATTTTTTTTTATCGACAGAATTAATAAATTCTTTAAGATAAATAAGATTTCAAGAGTTTTATTTTCTATTTGATCAATTCTGTAACATAGATTAGACTGACTAGCTATATTAACTATACAATATAGCACAATGATGATTATCAGCTTGAATTTTTTTAGAAAAACAAAATTCCAAGGGAATTATCTATCTATTAGAACAGATTTATCCTCTCTTTTCTCTAACAAAACATATTTGACGAAAGAAAATAATCAATAGAAATTATAAGGCAAGATTTTTCACTTCCTTCTTCTCATACCGACAGGAGATAGAATAGAAAGGACAACGGTTATCGGGCATATTTCAATACCAATCAAGGACAACACTTATCAGACGCTTTTTCTATACTTGTCTAGCAACGAAAAAACTAGCTGTTGACTACCATTGACAATATTTCAAAGGTTTTCTTAAAAATCTAAATGACTAAAAATGTGTTTGAGTGCTTTGAATAATGTACGTTTCTAATTTGCCATACCCATCATATAGTACAATAATTCTAATCGTATTGATTGAGATACTAAAATAAAAAACAAAAAAAGATTTATATCGACGAATTCTACTTCGAATGAATTGTGCCAGAACTAGAATTTAGCTAAATATATTTAAAATAATGATAAATATAATTGTATATGTTATAGAAATAATAAAATTGAAAATTTTATTTGACTTATTGAAAAGCTCAAAGATTTTGAGGAGAGTTCGAAATTTGTCTAAACTATTCATAGAATATTCTCATTGAATTAATTCATAATCAAGTCAAACAAAAAAAAAACACGGAGATCTTTCCTCAAAGGACGGGGGCACATAACAAGCCAAATCGGCTCACTGCCAAATTTCAATTACAAAGTAGTCAGATCTAGTTAAAAAAAATGCGCTGAATCGTTTAAAGACAATTCTAAGTGAAATAGATTGATTCTTTCAGCGCAATAGATCACTAAATGACTCTCATAAAACAACTGCTATATTAAGGTCTCGCCAATAGATAACAAAATGACCATAATTGCTATCTTCAAATAGATTCATCACCTCCCATCGATATCATTAGAAAGAGGACTTTAAATTACTCATGTTCCCGTATGCGTACTAAAAATATCACTGACAAACGAAGTTTTTCATGAGACCATAAACGGTCTATAATCGATAAAAACTAATGCTCATCCATCTTCTGACAAATCGTATTCTCTTATTCTGCGTTTGAAACACTTTTGTTCACATACTAATCGATAGAGCTTGAAAATTTCTACAAAATGAGAGCGTGTATGAGAAACAGAAAGTAGGTTAAGGATTCGGAGAATTCTAACAAATGCACATATTGGAATTAGTGTTTTCCCTAGAACCGAGAATGCATTGAGCAAAATTCCATTTTTTTATTGTTGTCATCAGAAATGTAAAGAAAGATTGTCAATTTTTAAGGATAATTTTGCAATGTAATGCAATCACTCTGTAAAATAACTAGTACAATGATCAGTATTATTCTTGCTTTTGAGGGAGTGATCAAGTCGAGTATATTTTAGATGGATGGATTCCGTTGTAGTGATGCTTTTTTTTGGTAAGTTAGGCATTCGATGTTTTTGGTAATAGTTCTGGAATTATTATGTGAAAAAAGAAAGTACAAAAGTTAGACATATGAAGAGCAATAACTTTATTTTTTTTTTGCTAGATGTTATTGGCACTATGTGCTGTATAGGAAACGTCATTGTCATCATCGTTGGATTCATCAGCGTTGGTGTAGACGCTACTGTCTTCAACATATTCAAGCAAGTGACTGGCCGAGAGCGAATGCGATTCAGGCAATCGTTCCCGATTGACACCGAGGTGCCAAAGAAGAGCAGCGATACGAGAACAGCAACCGAGTTTATGTGGACCTGCGAGACATGAACAATCCTACCCTTGGATTGGGTGTTCTCTAAGTGAATTGAAGGGTACAGTAGCATTGTGTTTAGCAGATTTTGAATGTCTTGACTGGAACTGTACTCGTATGAGATCTGAACAACGATTGTCACATAGTACTTCAAATATGAGTTCGTCATTGTCCAAAATTGATTCTTTTACATGTTCCATTATATAACTTTTTGCGGTCTTCACCTGAAACACTCCTTGAAAAAAGAAAATTTATCATGTAGTAAGAACAATGTCTGCTTACCAAAAGTAATATTATGAACGCCTTATTCGGTTAGTGTAGGAAATAAACAGTGTTGAGCTTCGTACTTTTTCTAGCTAATACGTTTATTATGTTCAAGATCTATAAGGTACTGTTGCAAGACATTGTCGGAGTGCAGTAGCTTCAGCATTTCTGTCGCTATCTCTTTTGCTATCGAAACATCTTTCACAGATGGAGATCAATATTTGTTTACTAAGAAAAATATTATTAGGTTCGTGATATTTAAAGATATAACTTACTTAGTACATACACAATATTGACATAATCTGAAAGAAACTTTATGTTAGATAACTGAATTGTTTGAGCTAAAAATTGTCATTGTTTGATTTTTCCATTAACTAGTATTACAAAAAACAGTATTCATAGCAATCACACGCAGAAATAACAGATTCTTACCACTTTCAACTACCCATCTTACTTTCGTAATGCAGCGGGTACAATTTGCTTGGGCAGCATCAAATTGTTTCTCTCCTCCGGTTAGGAAATCTGGCATTGTAAGTTGAAAACCGATCATCTTCATGGAGCTGATGGCATCACGAAATCTTCTGTCAAGTATCATTACATCATCATCAAGTAACCAGTTCAGTATTCCTTCCTTGTTTTCAAATAGATAATGTTTGATGATGGATGCATCATTATTTATCGCATCAGTAAGGAAGGAACCAAAAACACTTAGAATATAACCATTAGTACTGGTAATGATCATTGGCTATAATTAACACGATTCAAAATTTATTATATTTACTGAAAAATAAATTAGATTCACGATTCAACTTTACGAGATTATGATGTTTATGTAGTGAATAAGAACGTCATTGAAATTCATTGTTAGTTGACTTTTGCACGGCTAAATATGTACTATCAATAACAATAGCTGATCAGTTTGATGTATTCAGGAGTAGTTCTTTCGCAATAATAGTCGTGTGATGATCAATAACAGTTTGGCGGTTTATATGATGAAAACCGATGTATTTTTGTACAAAGTTAGTCATCATTGCTTTTCGCATACGATGAATCACACGAGAAATCGAACATTTATCTTCCAAGTGAAACATCGATGCTAAAACTTTGTTGCTTAGACCCAAATGCATTTTGATCAAGAATGTGTCTACTGCCACTCTCGTAGATCGTATACGAGAGTGCCGTATTGGTTGTAGATGTTGAAGAAGGTCTTCGAAGCCGGCTAAATATAGGCAAAGAGTTTAAAAATACGGATCTCTAAACACCATCAAATATATGCAGGCATATTTTACGTGTTCTTTATGCCTATCAGTTGAGTATGGAATTTTTTCTCAGATAATTTGCACTCCTCTTGTGTATGATCAATTTAAACATATTTGTAGATGGCAAAATATGCAAAGGGAACTAATGTAGTAATTCTAAGAGCGAAAAGTATTTCGAAGTTTTCCATTTTCAAAGAGATAAACATATTAATCAGACAAATATTTATATTCCTGCACAACACTGGAAATTTCATCAGTTAGAAACACGAAAGAAATTATTTACGTAAGCTACCCGGCTAATTGAAAAAACTACTTTTTATTGCAATTTTTCTTTGAAATCAGTATGTCCATTTTTATAGATCACGGCAAACGGAAAGTATAAAACTAATTAAAGCGGGTACCTTTTTTTAAACCAGTAACTATTGAAATAACATTCATCCGAAAGACACGTTGAATCATCAAAATCAAAACCTTTTGAAGTTTGAATATTTGAACGAAAATCCTCGATGAGACCTTGAAGTTCGTTAGAGTTAAGAACAAGGCGATCAGAAATAGAGCCATTAAGAAAGCTGTCCTTTATGTAAATGATCAGAACAACAACGAGTCCCTGCTGATATTAAAATGTCTCGTCTAATGAAAATCATTGTTCGTTGACTATCTGATAATACTTCCAGTGGCGATACATCTTTAATGACACACACAGCACACGATCTAGTAGCAAATCATATATATATATATGCATCACAATTAAAGCTATGAAAACAATTACCTATGCAAATTTAACGTTCGTTGAATGTAAAGATCAATCGTACCACAAATCGGCTCTGTTTGGACTTCAGCCGAAGAATTAAAACCGATATTACCGTTCACCTCTATCATTACCTGCAAATTCAAAAAATCCAAAAATAGAAAAAAATAACAAAAGACTGACTTCATTCCCTTCATTGCTCTTGACAATAAAACCATTGATGCCACTACTGAATTTTATCCTTCAATAATCAAAGGCCGAGCGACACGTCGAACAAATGCGATCTTCTTCCAAAATTAACACACCCAAACGAGTACATATATATAATTTTAGCAAAGGACTATTGATAGAATAATGTCGATAATTGTCCAGTTGTGCTTTACACGAAACACAGTACAAGTGAAGCATTGTCGATATAATCGAAACAATATAGCGAATGAAATCTTTAATCGCTCTCGCTCTTATCATTATTCTTTTAAAATGATGTATAAACAATCATAACACACACGTGATGTAATATTGCTAGAACGCAAGAAGTACACATTTTTTCCTATTCTCCAAAATTCGCACATTCATCGACAGGGGGATGGATTACTAGTGAGCTATATCCATACAAAATAATCTTTCATTCAACCACTCCCTCAAAAACAGGAATAATACTGATCATTGTACTAGTTATTTTACAGAATGGTTGCATTACATTGCAAAATTATCCTTAAAAATCGACAATCCTTCTTTACATTTCTGATAACAACAATACAAAAATGAAATTTTGCTCAATGCATTCTCGGTTCTAGGGAAAACACTAATCCCCATATGTACATTTGTTAAAATTGTCCGAATCCTTAACCTACTTTCTGTTTCTCATACACGCTCTCATTTTGTAGAAATTTTCAAGCTCTATCGATTGGTATGTGAACAAAAGTGTTTCAAACACAGAATAAGAGAATACGATTTGTCAGAAGATGGATGAGCATTAGTTTTTATCGATTATAGACCGTTTATGGTCTCGTGAAAAATTTCGTTTGTCAGTGATATTTTTAGTACGCATACGGGAACATGAGTAATTTAAAGTCCTCTTTCTAATGATATCGATGGGAGGTGATGAATCTATTTGAAGATAGCAATTATGGTCATTTTGTTATCTATTGGCGAGACCTTGATATAGCAGTTGTTTTATGAGAGTCATTTAGTGATCTATTGCGCTGAAAGAATCAATCTATTTCACTTAGAATTGTCTTTAAACGATTCAGCACACTTTTTTACCTAGATCTGACTACTCTTTAAATGAAATTTGGCAGTGAGCCGATTTGGCTTGTTATGCGCCCCGTCCTTTCTACTCATTGATTCGTTTTTTTTTTGAAATTATTAAATAAATATCTGCGATTGTGATCAGATCGAAAATGAACGAATGTTAACGTCAAAACAATCTTACTCTTCCTTCTCTTATCAAGAAAAATATCGTTTACGAATTTTTCCTTCACTCGATCATTTTATTTGATAATGAAAACATTTTACATCTAGAACAATATCAAAAACCAACATACTGGTTAAACATTTTTATCGTCCTTTCCTATCGACTTCATTTTGTTGAACTATTAAAAAAAGCCTATTTAATCATTTCTATAAAAATGAGTTATTTTCAATATTTATTTCGAATTTAAAATTTTTTGGTCAAGATTTAAGGGCTCCCCCTCCCTCAAAAAATGTCAATTTCCGTCAGAATTTTCGAAATTGAGATAAATGTATGGGAAGATAGCCCATCATTTGCTTTTTGGTAAACGATAATAGTTTTTCTTCGATACCTCACTTTTTCCCCAAAATTTTCAAGATTTCTGAAAACCTCTTTTCGAAAAACCAGCAATTTTTTGAAAAACCAAAAAATCTTTTTCGTTTTTTCTCGATTTATGATTTTTTGATCTTCTGTCCAAAATTTCTCGGTCTAGACTCTTTCAACACTTTAAAAATTTTTTTTTGTTTCAAAGAGCATGTCCAGATGCAGGGCACCACAGAGTCCTTTTTTTTAAATTAAGCTTTATTTTTATTATATATACAGACATTTATGTAACTAGTCACCCATTTTTTTGAGTCATTGAACTTGTAATTCCTTTTCTTCGCTAAAAAAGTAAGAATTTAAAAAAAAAGGGCTCTGTAATGCCCTGTAACTTGACATGCTCATTCTAATAAAAAAAAAATTAAAACATGTAGCATGAGCCTGGCCCAAGAAATCTTGGACAGAAAATGAACTATTTTTCGACCCTTGCTTGGTTCATATCTCTGTCAAATATCATGGTATCGAGCTGCAAATTTTACCATAGTCTGCTCATTATAGTCCTAACATATCCTGAAAATTTCAGCTCGCTTGACTTGGATTGATGGGAAAATTGATTTTTGAGGGAGGGGCGAGGCCTTAATCATATTATCGATAACCAAATTAAATAACCGATTATGATCTGACTGAAATAATAATGAGAAAGTCAAATCATTTCTCAATCATAGGACATTGTTCGAGAGAAATCTTAAATTTTTCTTTTACTTTTTTTTATAAAAAAAAACGTTGTTAGTTCTATGAAATAAATGTTTCAATAGTCGACAAGTCAGTCTTAGTTTTCTTGCATTGATTATCTATAGAAATTATAAATCTAACCAACATATGAAAATATTATCGAATTATTTTCATGAGAAAATCTTCGCATTTTCCAGTTAGCTAATTTCATATACTATTAACAATACGATAAATATATTTGACATCGATTCTGCTTGCATTTGACTAAAGAAATATCAAACTTGTAGAATTTTTTCTGTGACTTCTACTTATTTTTGATAGAAAAATCAGTTGAAATCACCAGAAGAATTGTAAAAGAGATCGGTTCGTTAGAAAAATTCTAGATTCCATCGAAATCAGATTACTAGTCAACCTCGATATGATCAATTTTATTCGTTTTATCTTAACATATAGAACTAGATTTTATCATAGAGAGAATTTTTTTTATTTTTATTTAATTATAGATTGAAATAAAATAAATATTTATTTCAAAAGTAATTATTCATCGATCCATCGTTTATTCTATTTAACGTTTAGATTGAAATTAATATGTAAATTACGATAGAAATTTGTATACTTGTTTAAATAAAATAACTAGTTCAATCAAAGGAATCTCTTCTATTATTGTTTTCATATCTTATTTCTATATTTGATTATTATCAATCGATTAACAAAACTGATTTCAATAAACTTATTCTTATAATTTGTTTCAATTGAATAGATTAATTTTGAAATAAAAATCATTAGTTGATTTATTTATTGAAGAGTTTATTCATTTCGATAATTATTTAGCATCTATTCACGTTAACTGACTGACTTTTTTTTTTATGAAGACAACTTTCGATATATTCTCTTTATTACTTATAAGAATTTCTCCTTTTCAATGATAAATAGAAATCGAATCTATAATAAATATATTATTGAAAATTTATTAACAGATATTATTTTATTTGAAAATAATTCGACTATAAAAAAAACGGAAAAAAGATATTTATTATTTGTTGAATAAAATCTAAAGATAAGTCAATATATGGAAAATAAAAAATTTTTCCATTAAATCGAACTGAAATAAATCGATAATAAATATAAATGAAAATAAATGGATAACTAATATATTATATTAGTACCAAATAAGATATCCAGAAGTAAATCCATCTCGAAAATTCGATTCTCCTATTGGTAATTTACATCGACATAATGGACATGTTGCATTTCGATCAAGCCATGATGATACACATTCCTCACAAAAAATATGCTAAATTTATCAAAACAAAAAAAAAATTTTCTTTTTTTATTTAAATAAATAAAAATAAAAAAACAAAATTTTTTATTACTTTGCATGTTAACATAATTGGATCTTGATATTCTGATTGACAAATAGGACAATGATTATCTCTTAATTCATTAATTGCTACTGATGGAAAAGGAAGTGTTTGAAATGATTGATTTAATGATTGACGTAATTTAATAAATGATTTATAAAAATTATAAAATTTAACAGTTGAATAAAAAAAAAGAATAAATGATGAGAATAATATATTTCCTTGATTATTATCCATTATAAAATGTATCCATGGACGAATTGTTAATAAACTAATATAAAATTGAGATATATATTCTAATAGAGAAAAATATGATCCACGTTTACGATATGTTAAACTCAGTTTTCCTTTTTCACTACTTAATGGATATAGAATTAATAAACCTTTTAATATCATAACTATCATCCTAAAACATAATTTATTAAAAAAGAAAAAAAAAATTTATTTAATAAACATACTTAACTATACAAAATGTTGAATAAACTACCCAAAGAAGAGTCCAAAAATTCCAATTTGTATAAGATGGACGAGCAAATATTAAACATAAATAAAATTTATCTTCTCGAAATAAATAAAGAAATAAAATTAATGAAATTGTTAGAATAATAATAACTCGAATAACTGGACACAAATGACGAGATGACTAACAAATAATAATTATTTATTAAACAAATTAACATTTAAATAAATAAATAAATAAATATTTACTTTTAAACCTGCTTGATTAACCAAAACTGTATTTGCATGATAAATACTTCCAGAAAAGAATATAACCATCAATATACCTTTTTATTAATAGAAATATTTTTTATTATTTACTATAATAGAATTAACAGTTTCAACTTCAATTTTGACGATAATTTGTTTTAATAAGGAGAGATTATTCGATTTATCCTATTAACTATAGAATAATTAACACTTTTTTTTCTATTAGAAATATTCTTCAACAAAATTACATAACGAATTTTTTTCAAATATCTATTTTATTTTTCTATTTTTTTAATATAAAATTTAAAAAAAAATGAAAAGAATGACTGAATTTATTACAAAAGAATAGAAATATTTGTTAGAATAATAATCATAGATAATATATTTAATTAAGAGATTTTTCAAATATGTTCACTAAATTAAATAGAATATTGACAAAAAATATTCGATTTCAACTTCTAAAACATTCGATTAACATATTTACTTTATTAATATGAATCATTTAAGAGATATACACAATATCATTCTCAAAGGGGAGCAAATCAACCATTTTTTATTCTCTTAACCACACTCATCTTTTTTCTTATATCTCCCGAACTCTTTTTAACCGGCGAACCTCTCTGATAAGATCTGTTAAACTCTACTCTTAACAGTTATTTATTTAACTAGTTTCGATATATTCTATTTGAGAAGATTTTTTAAACTTATTAAACAATATTCTTTGATTGAATATTGAATATAATAAATAATATTATCGTGAGAGAAGATCTTCTACAAACTGATTTATTAAATCTAATTTATTTTGTTGATAAAACGAATACTTTACTTTTCTAAAGTTAATTAAATAATGAATAGATCAATGAAAATCTTATTATAAACAATAATAAATATATATCGATAAATTACTGATTTTAAGATGAGAAATATTTTATATAATCGTTAATATATATATTAAATATAATAAACAATTTAACTTGAATTAAAAACAAATACTAATTTTATCTAACAGGTTTTTCTTCCGAGTTAATTTTTAAATTTGACTTGAAAAAAAAAATTCTATGATAGATTTTCTTATTTTTGATATAAATTTTCAAAGAATAAAAAGTTGATTATGATAAATACCTGCTGAATGTTCATAAAAAGCTTTAAGAATAATAATAAGAGCAAAAGGAAATGTTGATGTTAAATTATCTTTTAATAAATGAATTAATTGATGTAAATGATCATTATTTATATTATTTGTTGTTAGATTTGTTCTTGTTGTTTGTTGAACTTGATTAATAATATCTTCTTGAATTGTTTCAATATCTTCAATATTATTTTCAGGATTTAAATCAATACGATATTCGTTGTTTGACATTGAATTATTTAATCGACGAGAATTCATTCAAATCGATTTATTTCATTTTTACAAATCTAAAACAAAAACAAAAACGAAAATGAAAAAAAAATCCAAATAGATATTTTATTTCTCAATAGTTAATCTTTGAATAATAATAGAAGGTTTAGATAAATTTTCCCAATGAAGATCAGTACGAGATGGATATGTTATTTTTAATTGTCCTTTATCATCAACAACTCTCGTTTGTTGTAATTTTAATATTTGTCGAATATTTGATTCATTTGATTTTTTTCCTAATTCATTTTCAATCATTTCACGTAAAAGACAATCCATAACACGACGACATATATCCATTGAATGACTTGATGTTATTTCAATTAATATTGATTCACTTGATGGACTTAACTAAAAGTAATATTCATTTTTATTTATTTATTTCAAAAAAAAAAAATTAAATATCGACCTATCAGTTTAATCATTCTATTCAACTTTATCTATTATATATAATAAAGATTTTCTTTCCTCTAATATCCATGTCTTTTCAGTATTAGACTGATTGAATCAATGGTTTGTCAATGTGTCTATTTATTTTCTCACCGTTTCTCTAATCATCGAGCTGAACAGACTCAACTAATAGAATTGATCCGAATTGATTTCTAATTAATATAATTGATATGATTATTAAATAAAACTTTTATTTTAAAATAAAATGAAAAATATCAATATTTACTTTAGTTCGTTCAGCATTTGTTAATGGTGGAAGTGAAATAACATATCGATCTTGATCAGATAAACAAGGAAAATCATGTTGATCTTGTAATAATGTTAAATATCTTTTAAAAAGATTTTTTAAAACAAAATTTTTGTTTAAATATATAAAAATGTTTTAACTAACTTATGAAGTCCTGAAAGTTGATTTCGTTTTTTTAATTTTCTTTCATGTTCAGCATCTCGACATAATTGATCATAAAAATCTCTTGCCGATACTAATTTTGGACCTTTACCAAGTGGTATAAGACCTATTTCATCAGGATTACGAGCATCATAAACTAAATTTCCTGATATAAGTGATAAATCATGTGTACCAATTGTTGCTAATGTTCGTTTTTGACAAATTCCATCATGAAGTTCGTTCTAAACAAACATATTTTATATTTAGATTTATTATAAAAAAATAATCAGAAACAGAAGTCAGAGATTATCATAAAACTGTTTAATGTTCGATCAATTCAATACTCGAATAGAATATATCTCCCTGCCCAAAATAAATTGAACATCATATTTTTTCGATTATTTATTTCCATTATCGTTGTTCCATCTCATGTTTATATCATAGATACATCCTCGATTGATTAACTTATTTTGAAAGTTTCAGCCCTATAGAGTGAGAATTGGCAAAGAAAACAACGAATATATCTCATCTGGTTATATATGACTGAAACTAATTTTTTTGTTTTTTCTATTATTTTCTATTTCATTTGAAATATCGGATGGTAGTTAGGTACCTCTAAGACATAACTGTGCAATGAGACATTTTAAAATCTCTCATTCCATAGTCATGTCTTAGGGGTACCTAACTACTATTCGATATTCCGAATGGAATCGAAAATAATAGAAAAAACAAAAAAAAATTGGTTTCAGTTATATATAATCAGATAAGACATATTTTTTGTTTTCTTTGCCAATTCTCACTCTATAGGACTGAAGCTTTCAGAATAAGTTAATCAATCGAGGATGTATCGATGATATAAACATGAGGTGGAAGAACGATAATGGGACGAAATAATCCAAAAAAATATGATGTTCGGTTTATTTTGGTCAGAGAGATATATCATAGAGATTTGTTCAATCTTAGAAAAAAAGTGTCGAATTTGAAAATAAAAACTAATCGAGAAAGTTTACCTAAAAAATCCAAAGGAGTAAAATCTAATGGAATAACTATAGATATTCACTTATCTATAATTATCAATAGTTTTTCATCATTGTTCGATAGTTGAACTATTTCGAGTATATTTATTTATATAGGAAGTCTTATTTTGAAATAAATAAATGAAGAGATTTATTAAATCAATATTATTATTTGAATAGAATAAAACAATATCTATTACTAAGATGATTCTATCAGAAACAAAAACAAACTCGAATAAATAAAATAAGTTTAAATAGGAGAAAAGTAGAACCTTTTTTTATCAATGCATGTGCAACATTGAATAGTTATATTGAAATAATGACAACGAATAAATAAATATGAATATATATTATGTGAAAATCATTGAAAATAATCTCAAAACGATAATACTACTTGAACAACTGATAGAATTCTATCTAATTTGATATATTCGATATGGATCTATCTTTACATCAATATTTCCTAAAAAAATCAAGATTATATTATTATTCAATAGATCAATATCTTCTTATTTATCAATGATTTTTCTTTTTGTTAAAATACATTTTATATAAATAAATATAGATAAAATATACTCGAAATAGTAATGATTCTAATCTATGTCTTATTTTTGAATGATATTTAATTTACTTGAATATTTAAAAATTTCTTTAAATTTCCTGGTGTTGCTAAATCAATATTTCGAACAATACAACATAATATATGAGGTCGAACATTGATAACTCGAGGCAATAGTGTAACTGAAATAAAATAAAATAAAAATGCGAAAATAAAAGAGACGATGCAAACAAACTTTGTCTTCCTTTTAAATCGCCTGGTTGATCAAAATGTAATATTTCAATTTTATCTTGAATATCTTCATTTAGTTTAAGTTGTTCTTGTTGTTTTTGTGGAAAAGATTTTGATGTTGTCGATATTGATTTTTGTTGTTCATTCCATTGTTTAGCTAAATATTCCAAAACAGCTTTTATTTTATCTTGTTCCATTAATTTTTTTAATCGATTATCTTTTAATGGATTTGATTTAAACCGAATTTCTAGAAAAAGAATATAATTTAAGAGAGAAACAAAAAAAAAAGCAAAAAAAAACCTTTTAATCTATGTAATTGACTTAATTGACTTGGAATATTTGTCAATTGATTTGAATCCATAATAATAATTTTTAATGAATTTAATTGTAAAAGTGTATCTGGAAAATGTTCAAATTGATTTGATGATAAATCAATTTGTGAAAGATTTTCTAATTGTTGTGGAAAATCAGGAAGTGTTTGAAGTTGATTATTAGATAAATTAATAATAGCTAATTTTTTATTATTTTCCGGTGAAAATGGTGGAAGATCTTCCAATAAATTATTACTTAAATTTAATGTTTCCAAATGATTTAATTTTAAAAATAAATCTTTATTAAGTTGATTTAATTGATTATTTGATAAATCTAAATGACGAAGATTTTCAAGATTTTTCATTTGATCGGGTAAACAACGAAGTTTATTTGATGTTAATGTTAATGTTGATAAATTAATTAATTTTCCAATATCTTCGGATAATGATTCAATAATTGGACATTGACTTATTTCAAGAAAATTCAATCGAGTTAATCTCCAGATTGTTGGATCTAATTCATTCTTTTCTTCTAAACGTTTATTTATTTTATCACCAGATAAAACTAATTCATAACGATGATTTAATGATGCTTGTTCAACTTCAGGCCACATTATTCCTCTTTTTTTACGACTTTATCTTAAAAACAATCAAATAAATATAGTAAATAAATCGATCAATCTTTCTAAAGACAACAATGAGTCATTTTTACTATTTCGAAACTTTTCTTTCGGATTGTGAAAACAAATATATAATTCATTTTATTTTAATAACATCAGTTTTTTTTCATAAAAAGAAAAACAAAAAGAAAATCTTTTCAAATCTTTTTACAGATGACGTCCATTGTTGTTTATCTGACTGGAGATTGATGACATCTATTGATCAACAGAAATATAAGAGAAAGAATCATATCACTTTACTTGTTTTATTTATGAGAACCGATCTTTAAAACGAGCTTTTCCTCGATTTTCATTATCATCTACATAATTACTTTCGAATTGATTATTCATATAAATCGACATTATTTCTCCGAAGATCAATACAAATGCATTCTTCTACAGTTTGACCTTACCTTATATACTAATTCGTCTCATTAGCAAAGACTTCAAAAGTGTGTGAGTGTCGTGGTGTTGCTGATCTGAACAAGCATCTACAAATGTTAGATTCACATAGAAAACTTCGAATTATATGCGATGATTTACAGTTAAATTAGCTAAATAGACGATAGCATTACAAAAAAGTCGAATGAAAAATTTAAGTTTCTACGTTTAGAGAAAATCTTTGTTGTTTCCGCACTGGACTCTTGAAAGATACAACAAAGACTCTCGAAATATTTACTGGTTTTCCTTGAAGAAATGCCTGAGTTCTGAAGAAAGCGCATAGCCAATGGAATTTGAAAATCCTAACTGTATTTCAAACAGGATTCGTTCTCTAAACCGATAAATCCCGAAAGCAGCATGCAGCCATGGAATTTCAAGATGCTGAGCAGTTTGCTACGAAATTTAAAATCGGAAATATTTTGAGGAAAGTGTAAATCTCGAAAGAAATATGTAGCCACGATGTAACAAAGATTTTGACAGGATTTCGAACAAGATCTTAGGAAAATTCTGAACAGCTTTTCATTGATTTTATATCAGAATCCTGCAGTGATGAATCGAGAGAGGCGGCAGGAGTGGCACTCTCCACCTCCTTTGAAATTTATGTGCAAAGTATCATGAGTAAAAGTTGTTTGAATGGACTAGCAATGATGTATGTGCATGCATTTCATGATTAACATTGATGTTGAACAAGGCATCGACACGTTCTCAAAACAAAAGAACAGAAAGCTAGAGTTTCTTATAGAACTTGCTTCTTAGTAATACATTGGCACATAAGTTCTGAGAGGTTTTTTCGTACTGTAAGCAAGTTTGAGACTTTATATCTCGTGATTGGAAAGTGATAGAGGTCTGAAATTTTTAGTGTAGATGGAAGTCATAGAGATTTATCTGCATTAAAAATTTCAGACCTCTATCACTTTCCAATCACGAGATATAAAATCTCAAACTTATTTACAGCACAAAAAAGCCTCTCAGAACTTATATGCCAATGTAATAGTTGTTATTTTTCAACAGTTTTTTGTTGCCACACATAACAGTATTGAATGCATGATGTAAATTTGAACAGTTGATAATAAAAGGTGTTAGAGAAATTATAAAAAATAAGGTTAATAATTTGTTTCCATCCGCCACCTGCTTCAAAATTTCTTGGATCCGCCACCGTGAATCCTGCCAGATCAACTGCAATGATTCCTCATTGAAATATTTTTTTTAATCGCATTATTGTAGGATTTCTCAAGGATAGTCTAAAATTGTTATCTGATTTCTTGAGAGGATCTTTGCAGAGTGTTCTAAAGAGAAGTGAAGAGAAATGAATGTATAGATTATCAATCTCTAGATCTTCACTCCATCAAATTGTTAATTGTTAGTTGAATTGTATGCGAACAAAAAATATGTGAAAAACAGGTATGTATTGAAAATGCCGAAAGAAAAAATGTCGAAGGAAAAAAAGTCGAAAAAATAAATGTCTAAAGAAAAAAAGATCGGATGAATAAAACTGTCGAATCAATGAAAAATGATGTTAGATGAAAAATATAAAATGTTTATTTTATTTGATTGAAAAAAAAGGAAAAATGCGTTTATTGATAATGACAAATAGCTATAAAAAAATGCATCGTTCGATAGGTCCAGATGTGCGTGATTAATATAAAGTTTATGTTTTTCTCGCGATGAGCAATGATAAGTTATCTAACAGTTGCACAGCGCCGATGTCGTTGTTGTTGTAATGTGCCATAAGAGTATCAATACGCTTTTGAATACCATTAGTAGAACTTGAAATTGGTCGACGTTTAGCACCTGTACTCATTTGCATGTATATGTGTTGAAATCGGCTTTCTTCATTAACAATACATCTGATGAATGACGATATATTTGCATGTGCTCGTTCCATTCGTCGATTTAATCGGTTGTGAAATCCTAAATATAGACATTTTCATCTAATGTTGTAAAAGAAGGGCTGTATATATCTTTACATATATTATTAGTTCAATGTTGGTAATCATGAACATTCCACATTTCAATTGGTATATTATTAATTCAATAATCATCAAAATATAAAAATAAATCGCGAAGTTGTTTCTTCACTGTTGGATGTGCTGGTGCACGTAAATTATAAAAAGAAGTTTCAACTTCTTGAGTTGGTAAAAGTGGTAATGCCATCAGTTTACGGCAACAACTTCGAACTAATTCAACTTGTGAATAAGCTGTGGCTAAACCAAGTAACTGGATACGTCGATATATGCACTGATTAAAATGAAAATGGCATCCTTTGTGAGCACTTTCTGGATGCTAAAACGAAAAACAGATATGTCATATAAAGTGATTGATAGTTTTTGCTTCGGCAGATACTGCTGGAATCAAGCTGGTTTCAAAATCAGCCATAATCTGTTCAGGCTTCCATGTTCGACCCATAGATACAGCAACAGCATTTTATTCTGGAAATAATTGTTGACATGTCGATTTTTTTTCGATCAGGTAATAGGGCCAAATACACATGGAAAAGCTGAAAGACAGGAAATACAATTGATTGTTTATGAAACAGGATGTGTATCGTACCACAATCAAATTTCAAACCATGAATCGTAAAAACCTGATCGAAAAACGATGGCGTTATTTAGAACGTTCCATTAAGAAAAATAATAGAACTATTGAATAATAATTGTAATTGTTTTGGACTACCAAAAATCAACATTTTTTCTTTCGAGAAACCAATTTATCGCAAATCAAGAAAGTTTCACCAGAGGCTGTGGTTTGATATCCATCAGAAATATCGAATGAATTTGATGGAGGTAATGTTGGCGTTAATTTTCTTCGTGCCTGATTCAATCCTGATACTAAAGAAAAAAGAATAAAAAGATATATTCAAAAATTGAGCGATCATAGTCATACGTATTTGGTGAGCGAGTGTAACAGATCAGAGATGGACAAAATCGCACCGCGCCTCCCCGCGCCGCTGCTCACACCTACGCTACACTAGTCTGAGCTTCGATGAGCGCATGCTTAGAACATCCCGGTATTCGGTGGAGTTTGAGAAACTGATTGGTAGAGCAAAGAGAAAGAGAGATGTGGCTAGCGCCTAGGCATGAGCAGCGGCGCGGGGAAGCGCGGGAAGGGGCGGTGCGATTTTGTCCATTTCTGTAGCAGATGCAAGAATTTCTGGTGAAAAATTTGCTTTGACAATTTCTTCATCATAGATTTTTTTGTATTGGTACTGTTTCATTTACCACACGTTCCTTGAGAATCGTTCGAAATCGTTTCACTTTCACATTGTCTGGTTCAAGCAAATGATTATGCTCACCAGTTGCATTTAACGAATTGTTGTTGGTATCTATATGAATATGCGCCGTGCAGTTTTTCACTATGCATTTCCAATAAATTTTTGTTGATGTCCTTTTATTCAATTTGAATACGAAACCATCGTGAATCAATTGAGGACCATCTTTGTTGGAATAAATAAACGATATGGAACTTGTATTGTTGGACATTACACAACCGTAGAATTTGTACATAAAAATGAAGAAAAATATATTAGAATGTCTAAAGGCGAGCGAAATATATATACGGTCATAAGACAATATCTCGATTTTTCTTTGTATTCTGTGTCTATTCGATATTCTAGAATGTTCACTCATGCAATGACTTATTGAAGGAAAAGTATTAGCTAATCAACGAAACTATAAAAGAAAATACAAAAGAAAACACGAGAAATATAATAGGAAAGAAAATCAATATTGGTCAATAACGACATCTGAAAAGTTCCGACATATTACATGATCGACGGTTTTTTTCGATTTTTTCGTTCAACGTTTTTTCTTTCGGCGTTTTCATAGTAAATCGAAAAAATTTCAAAATTCAATACCATTTTTAATATTGTTTTTAGTGTTACGAATTCTATTAGTTTTTGTTTATTTCAATTTGATTTAAAACATCTATTTTGAATTATTTTCTACACATTATAGAAGATATCAACAGGTTTGATCAAACGATTTATCTCTTACAAAAAAAAAATTAGCTATGTTATATGAATAATTAGCGAAAGAACTAAACTGAAATGTATAACATAATTAATCATTTTTCAAATTCTCTTTCAAGATAAAACTCACAAAAATAACTGATTTTATTGGTCGAAGTCTCTAATTGATTTCAATACTAATCTTTAATAGATCGATAACAGAATATTCGAAAATTTTGCCAGAAGCTTCCTTTGTTTATCAAAGATCTAACCCAGATCAGGATAAAATCCTGGTAGACTTCTCAATTCTGTCACATTCGGAACGAAACAATAAGAGTTTGAAAAATTCTTACATTTTTTTACTGTTGAGATTTTTACTCAACATTGGTATTAGAATTTGTATTGTCATCTATACATTTACAAATCTTGAAAAGATTCTGAAAAAAAATCAGCTGCAACCTTCAGGAAAACTTCACATCCATCTGTGTCAGGATTTTGAATAAAATCATTAATAAATATTGATCGACACTTAACAGGATTTATTCATTTAGAATTGTGATTAATCTTGTGTTATTCTTGTTAAGATTCTCATCTGATGTAACTACAATTCTCCACTGGATACTCATATCAACCTGAAGAATCCTTTTTGATTAAAACTCAATCAAATCTTGGCAGTCTCATATCTTCTGTTCCTGCAAGGATTCTGCGTTCGATTGAGAATGAATTCCGATAGGATTCGATGTTCTTAATTTAGAAAAAATCTCAGTCGGAGCCCAAAGAAATTCCAAAAAAGATCCGAAATAAAACTCGACGCGATTCTTTAGATTTATGATCGTGAAAGAGCCTTCAACGTTTTCTCGACAAATGAACAAAGCTCGGTAGTATAAACACTAGCTGAAAAGATCCTCACTAACTCCTTATGTGTTTCCTATAAAGATCCTAATTAGAATTGGTATTGCCTTGCAAGAATTCGAAACGCTTTTTCTTGAAAAGTTACAAAAAAAAACTTCATAACAAATATGCATAAGAATTAGAGCAGAATCCTAATCAAACCTTATCCGGGTTTCTCAGTTTAGGATTCTGACTGATCTTGTTATTGTCTTGCTAAGATCCTCGTTTCATCTACCTTTAAATCAAGAGAAAAACAGCGGATTTTGATAATAGAGGCTTCAAATTTTCAAAAGACTTTGAAAGACTTGAAAAAACTTCAAAAGATTTCATGAGACTTCAAGAGAGTCGAAGACTACATGACTGTTCTAGAAGCCTTAGAGATGCCATCGAATTTCTGTATCATGAAAAACGTACTATCTATTAGATGAAGATGATAAAAGAATTTTCTCTCATAATTCTATATAAGGGTATATATATACATTGGATTGACCATTATTTCTATGAGACCGATGTTTAAAGGACTTTGTCAGATAAGGTAACCTATTCAAAAATCAAAAAGCAAATATCCGATGTCGTAGAGCTTTTTGAGGTGTGTCGAATTGTATATAGGAAATTCTCTTTTCATAAGACTGTAAAGAAATTAGAGTTAATTTACTGATAAACGACTACACTTACACTCAAACATGATAGGTTACTGAATGTTTGTGGTGGTTGGTATTATTCGAAAATGTTTCTAAAATAATTTTTCTCATATATGATTTTGTAGAACTTTTGACAGTCTACAACCTCATATACGTCCTATCTCCGATCGTCTTGTGAGTGTGTAGTTGTCTATCAGTAAATTAACTCTAATTTGTTTAAAATCTTATAAAAACATAATTTTCTCAAAAAGCTCTAGAAGATAGTATATTTGATTTTTCATTTCTCAGTAAGTTATCTTATCCGACAAGTTTTGGTCAACCTTAAATATATATTGTATTAACTGAATAATAGCAGAAAATTCAACTAAAATTTTTATTTGAAAATTGTTAAATTATCAACGTATTTGTTCCTTTTCGTCATGATGAGACTAAATTGAATTTGAATTGATGATCAGTATAAAACATATTGATAATCATTATTGATAATTTCAAGATCTGTTTCAAATCGAACTAATCATACTCATTTGAAATAAAACTTAATAATTACATTTAATCATGTAAAAGAGTTAATTAGTTATTTTAACATATTAACTTCGTTGAAGAAATCGAATGCTTTTTAACTCCATAATTTAAATCTATATATATTTGACACTGTTAGATTGAGCATTAATTGAGATGATTATTCTACAGATGATTCCGATTCATGATCAATTTGTCAATCTGATTATGATGATGAAACAATGAAAAGTGATCAATTTAATAATGATTTGTTTAAATTTGAATGAACAAAATCAATATGTGACAATCATAGAAAATGTTGATGAAATTAAAATGAATAAGATAGACATTAATGATAGAGAGAATATTTTATTCTATTAATTCATAATTGAAGAAGATTTTTATTCAGATACAAATAAATAAGGCATCTAAATATTTAGATAATCAAACGGATTGTTGGTTGTTGATCGATAAAACTAGTCGTTTATCGTCTGATAGACTTTGACCATCGATAGATATAAACAAAAAAGATAAAAATTCTTTATTAAATTGATATCAATTTTTTAGAAGACTTCTTATCGAAATAAATAAGTTGATTAAAAAGAATTCAACAATTAATCTATGGGTTTTTTTTTAAAGTTTGACTAGAAACTTTTTCATCAGATTGACAAAACAAAAAAAGTTAATATTTGTGATAAAATGAGATGTTGAAAAAGGTAACCATTTAATTGATTTTCTTCTCAATATCCTGTGCAGTAAATCTAAGTGAAAAAATCTAGAAGACTTTTATGAGACTAGATAGAATTTGATAAGTCAACTCTCACTTGTTTTCCCCATATATATAAATAAAACAAAAGAAAATTCAAAAAATTGAATGTTTAAGTCTTTTTAGAAATTTTGATAATGTTCAGAAAACTAATAGTTCAATTGAATTAATCATCGATTTGATTATTTAAATGAAAATGAACGTGTTTTTTTTCTATTTAATCTTAGAAGTTTAAAACTGTTTTAATAGATTTGTTGTTTTCCTAATTAAAAATTCAATTGTTTATCGTCAATGTAAATCGATAAGTGTCGATAAACATGATATTAAATAAAATAAATTTATTTCTATAAAAACTAGTTGATTCGATTGAGTTAAATAAAATATTTCAATGTTTTTTAATCAATAATTGACTTTATTAAAATTTTTTAATAATCAATATTATATTAAATATCGATCTTTAATCCAATAAAAAAAGAAAATGATTTTTATTAATCTAAACATAATAAATATGTTTAAATAA
Source organism: Rotaria sordida (assembly GCA_905250125.1). NCBI lineage: Eukaryota > Metazoa > Rotifera > Eurotatoria > Philodinida > Philodinidae > Rotaria > Rotaria sordida. The sequence goes on along the minus strand of CAJNOL010000685.1, from coordinate 5,480 downwards.
AAGATAATATATTCAATAAATATATATATTAACTAACTTTTAAACAGTTTATTATTAATTTGATTTATTTTATTGATATTGAGTATATTATCATTATTTATTATAAAAGTCTCTTCTTTAAAATAATATTTCTATTTAACCAATTGACAGAAAATCAATTTTATTCAATTTTCGTTGAGTATAATCGAAATTTGCTTCTATCAATGATAAATAATCTCTACGATTTTTTATGAAAACATTATTTTTTAACAAATTTCAGTAATTAACAAATGTTGAAATTATTTTAACAAAAGTGGAAAATCCCTATAAAAATCAATTTTTTTTATCTTGATCAATGATAATTGTAAATAGATAATATTTCTATCATCGAATCGAATTATGTCAAAAGATAATATATTCAACATAGATCGATATTTAGTTTTTTTTATTCATTAACATTTTTTTCTACAGTTTACTTTCACACATAAATAAGATATTGATAAATAAATATTGACATTATTTAAACTTGTTATAGTTGATTATTGTCGATGTGACGTTAACAGTATGTTATTCTTTAATTAGAATTTATTTAATTAATTAATCATCTTAATTATAGAATGGTCACTCCTATATAACCCATTATTGTTTTTTTCTCAATAGAGACACACTTTTATTCAAGATTATTTATAAGACGAAACAAAAAAGCTAATCATATTCATTTAAAAAAGAAAACTAATCAAAATTCAAGTCAAATCGATTAATAAAAGATTCAAAATCTATTAAAACGTGCCGATATTCAATTGAAATTTAAAACTTTCAAGAGAAATTTTATTTTATGTCTAATCTATTTAAATTGATTAAGATCGAATCAGTCTTTTCAGGATGTTTACTTTCAATATTATTTCAATATGATCGTTAGGAAGATCTATAAGACAAATCTCGACCTTGAATATAACCATAAACAAGGAAAAATAAAACTATACTTAAATAATAACTATCCTTCACAAAAAACGAATCAGACCATTTCCCTCATATATTTTATTCTATATAATATAGAAAGAAAAACAAAGCTTACAACTGAAGACTAGAAACAAAACAAAATTCTATTTTATTATTGAAAATATTTAACAAGTTCAATTTAATAAATATTCAATTAAAATCATCTAGAGATATTTTATCTGACATGAAATATGTTTTATTCAACAGATTTATTATTACTCTCAGAGATTTTTTCTATTAAAATCTTATTAGTTTTATTTCTATGAAGGTTTTATCAAAAGGATTAACTAATTTACAATAAACATAAATCAAACTCAATATTTAACTACAACTCGATCGATTCAACTGACTTAATCAAAAAATAAAAACAAAATTCTTCAACATCTTATCGATTATAATCGAACAAAACAAAAAGATTTTGACTATTCATCTACCAAATTTATCTTTTCTACTTTTCAATTCAATCTTTCGATAATCATTTTATTGTGGAACCAACTTTTTTTTCTAGAAATAGTCACTGCAATTTTCAAGGTCAATTTTTGTCAACTCCTCCTCTACCATTTGAGACACTTACTAATGAAACCCTACATTATAGACATCCACCCATTACAGACACTCCCCACTACAGACGCTAACAATCAAGAGCAACATGCCTCAGACTTTTTAGAGTTTTTTTTGATAAACTGATCAACTTATATTTTTTAAAGATAATAAAGATGATTCTTTGTCAGTTGATTTATATATATATATAATTCTATATAAGATCTTCTCTAGATATAATCGATATATAAAATATATCTATTTTACAATTAATTCAATGATTATTATTAATAAGAATGTTAAAATTAAGAAAAAAAAAAGTCACCCAATAACCACAATGTCAACAAAAAATAGAGCAAAAGTAGAAAAACTAAAAAATTTCTCTTCGAAATTAGAAAATTTCTTGCTCGCATCTTCGATTATCCTCTAAAACAACTTTAGTTTATAAGAGATATTTCAGTTAACCTATTTTTGATTAATTTAATCAAGGCAGAGAATATATGTCATTTAGATATTTGAGGCCCTTTAGGACTGCAGTAATAACCTTTTTAATTTGGAATTTATTTCATCGATAGATATTTGACCAATCTCTATTTATTTCTATGAATTGTTCTAATAAATATATACTCGAAAGATAAAACTAATATATATATATATATATAGTCTTATCGTTTGAAATGTTTTAGTTGATTAAAATGTTCAAATTAGAAATATAATATATATATTATTTCGATTATTATTGTTGATTTCAATGTTTAGTTAAATATTCGAAAAAAGAAAATTTTTTTTATTTTATCTTATTCGATTAAGATTTAACATCAAATAGATTTGAATAGATTTCATTTAAATGAAATATTAAAAAACAAATTTCATAAATAGATAATATAAAAGAAAAAAAACGTTGTTTTAATAAATTGAATTGAATATAAATTTCTATAAAATGATTTAAATCAATAAAAATTTATTTAATTAAATAAAAATGGTTAAAATCTTTTTGTAAAATGTTTAAAATGGACTAATCACTAAAAATACAAAAATTTTCTATGAAAGAAAAATGTCAATGTCATTAAATAGATTATTTTCTTCTTATATATATATAATGGATGACATATGCTCATCAATAAGAAGAAAAAAAACCGTTCGCTTCTTTTTCTTTTTCTTCGAGATTTTCTATTCTGTTGATAAAGCAACGATCTATGTTCTAGATAAAGTAAGCTAACAACTTGAACTTTTTCCAATAGAATAAAAGAAAAAAAACAAGTCGAACAAGTTGATTAGTTAATCAATAATTAATATATTATAGAAGTAAACATATATTTATAATATAGATCGAATTCCGGTTGATAACAAGAAATAAAAGTGCAGTCACTACTAGAGGCATCATCTTATTTATTCCAGTCGAGCAAATTTTCAGTAAGATAAGCTCGAAGGAAAAATCTTCATAAGATAAATTATATTTTCTAGAGGGTGACAACTCTCAATAAGTTAACATCATAGATTGATAAAAATCTCAAACATATTCTATTTGACGATTTTGACGGAGATTTTAACTCGAGAGAAAAGAAAAACCATTTCATTTCTTATCTATATATACTTATACAATCGAATCTTGGTTACTGTAAGTTACAAATATTCACCTTTTTCTTTTTTACTCTTCAATTAATTAATTAATTAATTAATTCTATTGATCATTTTATCATGATCAATATCGATTAATATATATTCAATTAAAAACATATTCACTTGTTTATATAGATATATTATTAAATAATAGTTACTCTTACAAAATTTTTCTAATTTAAAATCTCGACAAAAAAAAATAGTTCGAGAGATAAAATCTGTAAAAGATTCGATATTATAATAGATTCTATTCTCATTTAGAAATTTATTCTTAGTTAGAAATAGTTTGAAAAAAAAAATCTTTGTTATTATTAATTGAGTGAAGATGTTGATCTCTTATTTGAAATAAATATATTCAGATATCATTTTCAATTTTTATATAAAATAAAAACTATTTTAAATTCGTAGATTTTATTTATTCTATATGTTAAATTATAAAGTTTTACAAGAAATTAAATCTAGAACGAGCTTTTTTTTCTTATTAATAAAGTTCAACTAAATTAGAAATTGTTTTATTGATTGAAAATCTTCGAATTATTTTAATAAATTTATAATAATAACGGTTAGATAATAATATATCGATAGAATAAATGAAGATTTTTTAAATAAAATATATAAATAAATGTTTATCAGAGGAAAATCAACAATAGGATTTATTATTTATATTATAAAACTGTTCATTTTATGTTAATTTAGTGAAATTTTTTATTTTATTTGAGAAGGATTTCATTTTTTTACAAAATCGAATATTATTAAAACAAAAAAAAAAAAGGAAGAATAATTCGATTGAATAATACTCTTCAATAAAAAACTAAAAAGGAGCAAGGGATAAAAGTATATAAGAGTTGAATAGAAATCTAAATTAATAACATAAATATAATTGTTATCTTGTTTAATGGAACTACTGCCAAATATAAGTAAATCAGAAACAAATAATTGTTCTCACCGATTAAATTAGCAGACAACATTGATTGTTATATCTGCTAGTTAGAAAAAAAACACGACGGATGTTTATTGTAGAGTATAATTATTATTTAGTAAACATTCATTTCTTATATTAATCTATAATTAATCAACGTTTTTTCTTTTATATATATATATATCATCATTTCTGATTATTTATTAATAAGAATTTATTATTTTTATATTTTTGAATAAATATATCTTATTATATAAGAAATGAATTCTTCACAAATTGTTATATTAAATATAACAATGAAAATGTTAATAAAAAATCCAATGAATTCATCATCAATTATTATTTCTATTATTATTGGCATGTGTTTGAGTCTTATTGCTTTTATAACAGCTCTTGGAAATATAGTTGTACTTTTGGCTTTTTATTTCGACAAAAAATTACGTACAATCAATGGTAATTACATTTTATACTCTTACAAATATTTTTTATTTTTATTTTTTAAAAGATTATTTTATATTAAATATGGCAATAGCTGATTTTCTTGTTGGTTTTTTCTGCATTCCATTTTATATTCCATTCAGGTTTATTTTATTATATATATTTAATATATATATATTAGCAAATTTTCATTTAGTATCACACAATCATGGCCATTTGGACGTCTTTTTTGTAAAATTTGGGTATAACAATTAAATATATTTATTAATAAATAATATTTATATATAAATAGGTAACTATTGATGATGTTGCAACAATGGCTAGTGTTATTAATATTGTGGGAATAAGTATAAATCGTTATTGGTCAATAGGTTATCCTATATCTTATCGAAAATATGCTCGACTAGATTTCGTTTATATAGTAATGGGATCTGTTTGGTTTATTTCATTCAGTAAGTTATTTATTAAATAATAAATAAATAAAAAAAAGAAAAAAATCTGATAGTAAATTTTGCTCCGGGTATATGGTTATTTTCTTTATTTGATAAAGAAAATGTTGAAAAAAGTCGAAGTGATAATGATTGTTCAGGCGATTATCATAAATCATTTGTCTATATGTTAATTGCACAATTTAATTATTTTATTTGGCCATTTATATTATTATGTATACTTAATATGTTAATTATGATAAATATATGTAAACGAACTCGAAAAATGACTCGTTCTAGAGCACATTGTGAACCTATTAAAACAAAAGAAAATGTTGTTCTTGTTCTTGTTTCATCTCGATTAGGAACAAGTAAAGATACAGATGACGGACAATCTTTATCAATATTATCAAAACATAATATCAATTTAATAGAAGAATCTCCATCAAGAATAATTAAAGAAAAAAAATATTTTATTAAAGATTTTTCTCAAAATAAAAATCTTCAAACTTTATCGAATAAATCATCATCAAACAATTCTCCATCTAAAAATAGAT
>CAJNOL010000684.1:32609-111628 GCA_905250125.1 Rotaria sordida | reverse complement strand
CATTCATTTAAATATACTCGGTGACATATATTCGTTTGGACAAATTGCTCTTTCCAAATCTATCTAACCTGTCAACAATGAGCTTTACCTTAATATTAGATTGTGAGACACCCATGAATTTTTCTATCTTCGTTATGATGTGGTTAATAAAGAACGTTTTATTTGAAGGATGAAAATTTTTTTTTTTTCTAGTTATTTTATTTACGATCTTCTAATTGTGAATTTAATTCAACGAAATATAAACTTTTAGGTGAAAGAATTGATAATCGACAGTAACGATCAAGTAAATTTGTTGTTGATGATGACAAATTTCAAAATAACAGATGCTTTCTTGTAAATGTATCTTCTTTTGAAACAGTTCTCAATGAATTAATTGAAGATTTATCAGTAACAGACAACTTTTCGATCGATGCGAAAATATTTATTTCAAACAGAAAAATATCGTTCAAGGCAAAAATAATGTTTCTTGCCTTTCTGTTTATACATTGTTATGGAATATATATATATAAATCGAGGTACATTTTACATATGACAACGCCATAAGGCGAAGGCGTGAAATAGTAATTTCTTCTATAGCTAACATACATGATGATAAAACTTCAAATGTTTTTCATTTTGTCCTCAACTTTTAACCATCTGTAACTATCATTTTCTCTTCTCTATGATATTTTTGTTTTTCTATTCGAACAGATTTTTGTCTTAAATAATATGGATCTCCTAAACTTTTTAAAATAAATAAATGTAATTTAAAAGTCAAACAATGAAATTTCGAAAAGCAAAACTCTCTCCCTAAGACTCCACGATGATAAATTACTACAAACATAATATGTACAAATTTTTGAAAACGATAATTAAATACAAATAGCTTTCAAATACTTCTTAGGAATCCAACAAAAAATAGAGACTTACCCGTATTAAAGTAAAAACATAATTTCATTTTAATAAATCAAAACTTCGATAGACATCCACATTTTTTTTCACTGACAAACGACGTATAGAAAGAAAAAATAGTAATATCTTTCCTATACATATCAACATAACTCCTATTGATGTTATCTAGTTTTGGAAATAGATAATAGATATGTTTATGGTATCATTAGCTGTCTGAATGAAGCCTTTCATAGCTTGAGAAATGATTATTTTTTATTTGAGTGTCTTTTTTTTCCGCTTAAAACAAATATTCGTGTTACAGATCGAAAAGTTACCCAACTCTTATATTTACTGCATAATATATTTAATCTTCGTCGTTTGTTTTTCATTGATGATTCTAGTTGAGGTGTGGGTGTTAGTGTAGCAGAAAGGCATATCCACACTCACACTCACACTCACACTCACACACCAATACCATCTATCATTCGAATGTGCTGGTCAATCAAAAAAGAAAATGAGCGAACGATTCAAATATCACACGAATATTGTAAGAACTTATATTATATTAAATCAGTAAGTGCAGTATTTTTTAGATTAAGGATCTTAAAAAAAAACTGGAAGAAGTCGCATGTGAGATAGGTACATATACAGGTGACGTACCAGAGTTGCTTCAAAATAAAAAGCAGCTTTACGAAAGTCTTCTTGCTATTGCTTAGCGTGTAAGAAGTAAGTTCACTTGGAAAAAAATTCTTTACATAACATGTACTTTTCTTTAGATGGAATTTTTGATAAAATCGATCAATCAAAAGAAAATAATAGACGGTCAGCAGCAGCAGAAAAGGTCAACTGAATTTTTCGTTTTTGTGCATGTTCTTTTTCTTAATTAATAAATACTAAATTTTATTTTACATTTAAATATGTACCAGTTTATTCTTGATGTAAGATTTAAACATATATATTTTGTTATATGACATGCTTGTTTATCATTCGATTATTTATTTAAACTAAGACTGCAAATCAAACCTGTAGAAGATAATATTGCCTGTTGACCAATATAACAAATTGAATCATTCAGATAAATACAAAAATAGCGTTAACACAGATATCCATAATTCATTTTTTTTGCATTCAAAACACAGACGACTATAATAATTTTCTAAACATTATTTTTCTTTGCCAAATGTAAGAGTATTTCAGATTATTTAATGCAGTATTTCACATATATGATTTAATTTAATTCGACGAATGTTAATTAAACAGTATGGCTCCATTTGAATATTAATACTAAAGGTTGATTAAAAGTTCCGATCATGCTAAATAAAAATATAAAGATAAAGAGATACTTTTAATTTCATTGTATCAAATGTTTAGAATAGCTGTCATAATTATTTATACAAAGTTCGGTTCTTGCTAAGAATTTGTTAAAAGTTTTTTTTTGAGAACTTGTTATAAAATTTAGCGCAATCTTTTAAAAAATCATCGTAATAGAAAAGAATAACTTTCGATGGGTATGTCTAGTAAGTAAAAAAAACAAGAAATATTGCAAAGGACTAGATAAATGTGATGCGAAGCGATCTCAGATGTCGCCAATAGGGTTTCAATTAACATAAGAGCTGACTGGAGACTAGTTCATCACTTTTAATTACCTCAAGTAAAAGATAGAGACCAAATCGTTGTTTTGTGAAAACTCATCTTGTAGCTTCAAAAAATGTCCATGGAAACATTATGAATCATGACGATCAATCAGACTTTACTCAGAGCATTTCTGTGACAGTGATTGATGCAATGACATAACATGAATATTTAATTATGGTAGCATGTATTTTTTATAACTCCGAAACACAAATTCTATTGTTAATCGATAGTAGTTATTCAGTGTCATCTATGTCGCCAGTATCATATGAATCGTTCCTTTGATTGGTCATCCAGCACAGAGAATTCTAACTTCATTGGTTGTCTAATAACGTTCGTTTCGTTTTTGTTCGTTTTTGACTTTCTATTACCTTGCATTTGTCGTTCATCAATTGTTTATCTAAATCAATTATTATTTATTCTAGAAATAGTTTGCTCTCATGACTCATCAAGGAGAGGAAGATGAAGGTGCTGAAAAAGGTATGTAAAAAAAAAATAAAGGTAATTTATATTTTCAAAATGAACGAAATTATTTATTTCAGAAATTGATATTGACACATTGGAATTACCACCATTACCTGAACATATTCAAGCACTTTTAACACCTAAATATCGTCTCGTAATCACTAAAATTGAAATAAATAATTTCAAATCATTTGCTGGTCGTATTCAACTTGATCAATTCGATGAAGTATGAAAATATAAATTTATTTTATAATTATTATCTATTCTATTTTTTTTTAGCATTTTACATGTATAATTGGACCTAATGGTAGTGGTATGTATTCATATAATCTATCATATCAAATATAATTTCTCTGAAATAGGTAAAAGTAATGTAATTGATTCACTTCTCTTTGTTATTGGTCATCGAGCATCAAAAATGCGTGGTGCAAAATTGAGTACACTTTTACATAATAGTGCCGAATGTCCAAATGTAAAAAGTTGTTCAGTAACTGTACATTTTGAAGCTATAGCAATTGAAGGAGATAAAGAAAAAATACGTTTTTCAATAACACGTATTGCATTTCCTGATAATTCAAGTCATTATAAAATCAATGAAAAACAAGTTTCATTAAAAGATGTAACAAAATTATTACGTGAATATGGTGTTGATCTTGATCATAGTCGTTATTTAATTCTTCAAGTATGTCTTAAAAAAGCTCTTGAACAAGATTTAAGAAAAAGAATCATGAAACCATCGGATATACGAGACACTCGATAAAAAATCTCTTTTTTTTGTGCATTCAATGCCTCAAATTACAAAAGAAAAAACCAGCGAAAAATGTTCTGTAAACGTTGTGCTAGTTTTCGTTTCAATATACTAATGTTGATTGATTCAAGTTTTATAAGGTTAACATGATTGAAAGATGACTCTTTTGATGAGTCGAAAATCTTCATTTGATAACAATGTATCTCCTATTAGAATACAGAATTAGAAAGTTCCAAGCTGAATTTTATGTATGTTATACCACATCTCTCTCTCTCTCTTCCATTATGATTTTTCAATAGAAAAAGAAAACATTTTTAGAGATTTTCATTGTCATAACACACTTATGAAGCAAAATAAATGCGACATTCACAACCAGCGTTAAAAGCTGCATTAAATCAAATATATTTCAGAGAATTTTTTTCTATGAAAAAAACTCACCTATGATCTCGCATGTATTTTGCTTTACGATTGTGTCATAGCAATGAAAACCTCTAAAAAGATTTTTCTTTCTATTGAACAATCATGATACAAGAGAGAGATGCGAATCTTGCTTCGCTTGAAGGTACCATTTATTTTCGACTCATCGAAAGAGCTATCTTTCATTCATGTTAACCTTATGAAACTTGGGTTAGTCAACAGTGTATTATATTGAAATAGGTCCTTTTGTTCAGTTTTTAATTCTCTATCTGTTAGTGTAATTTATAAAAAATTTGAATAATTCATGGAAATGAAAATAAGCACAACTTTACAAGGCATTTTTTTGCTGTTTTTTTTTCATACGAATCCAAGAGTAGTAAAAAGTCAGTATTGACCGACTTTCGAAAGAAAGAGTATTGGCGGCGAAAATGTTGGGTGTGGTGATTTGAGACATCGAGTGCCTCGTATACCCGATGGTCTCATAATTATTTTCTTCTAATTGTTTTTTTCTGTCTCTTCAAGGGCGATGTTGAATCAATAGCTATGATGAAACCAATTGCAGCTAATGAACATGAACAAGGTTTTCTTGAATATCTTGAAGATATCATCGGCACAGAACGTTTTAAAAAACCATTAGAATTACTCAATCTTAAAGTTGAAGAATTAAGTGCAATGTGGGCCGAAAAGGTAGAAAATATTTTCTTCTAAATATTTTCATTCATAAAGAAAAACATTCTTAAATTTCTTTAGAAAAATCGTGTTAAAGCTGCACAAAATGAAGTTCAACAATTAGATGGTCCATATCAACAAGCATTAGAGTTTATTAAATGTGATAATGATTATAAATTAGCTAAATCAAAAATGTTACAATTAAAACGTTTTGAATTAGGTGATCAAGAAATTTCATTAACAGTTAAATATACTGATCGAGAAGAAAAAATGAAAGAATCAAATGAACAATGTATATCAAAAAAACATTTATGTAAACAAAGTCAAGATGAATTAAATCGTTTACAAAAATCCTATGATAAAAATAATAATGAATTAACTAGACTTAAAAAATCTTTAGTTGATTATGAAACTGAAGATGGTACAATACGTCATGAAATTAAAACAAGTTTTGAACAAGAAAAAAAATATGAAAAGCAAAATGAACAAGAATTATCAAAAGTTCAAACATGGGAAAATATTCCAAATGAAAAATTAAAAGAAATAAATCAAGCTGAAGATGATTTAAAAATAGCTGAAAATCAACAAGAACAATTTGAAATTGTATTAAATAAATTAAAACAAGATTTATTACCACAAACTGAACAATGGAGAAAAGATTTAACTGATAAAACAAATAATTGTAATCGTTTTAAACAAGATAAATATGCAAATAAAAAAAAAGATTATGAACTTGCACAAAATCGTTTACAATTATTATTAAGTGAAGAAGAACGACATAAAAATACATTAAATGAAATGAAAAATGATTATGATAATAAACAAAAAGAACTTAATATAAAACAAGAAAAATTCCATGATATTGATCAACAATTAAATCATACAGAAAAATTACATCAAGAAAAAGGACAATTATTAAAAGATATTGAAGAAGAATATTCTATTATTGATAAACGTTTTAGACAAAATCAACTTGAACTTAATAATATTAATTCACAAATGCAAACAACACAAAGTCGTGATAGAACATTAAATTTTCTTCTTGGACAAAAACAACAAGGAAAATTACAAGGATTTCATCAAAGATTAGGCGCTCTTGGTAAGAGATCTATCTTATAGGCTAACATTCATAACAATCAATTGTTATAAACAGAGATTAAGACAATGAATTTGTGCCGAAAACTAATTTTGCATATTTTAGACAAAACGGGACATATTCATCCTTGAGTCTTTACAAGAGTTATTTTTCTGAATAAGTTCTTTTATTCTAGACATACGTAATTCATTCTGGGTTTTTTTGTGTCACGCTGCTAACAATTGGTTTCACCCATTATATTCCATTTGTCTTTAAAAAATTTCATCTGTTCAGTACAAATGAGGAATTGAATATTTATAGACTTTTCCATAACTTATAAATATTTAATTATATTTGATAGATTAAATCGAATAAAGTTGGATAGTTGAGGTTGTTCGCTTGTTGTTCTACAAGAACTTTTATGCAAAATAGTATTGCTTCAGATAACTTTCAATTAATCTAAACAGTTAATGCTTAAGTATATTATCAAGAAGATTGACTGTTTATTTGTTAAAATTAAGTCATCTAATTCAAGACAGTCATTAGTCAATTGATATTGGATGATTTGGTTTGAAATAGGCACGAAAAAGATTCGGATCTACGAATAAAAGTGAATAAATTTCAAGTAATACAAAAGAAAAGGCTTCATTGCAGATGAATAAGCTAAATCGATACCAAAGAAAAAAGACGCAAGACACTATTAATAAATTGAAAATCATGAGAAAGAAGCACACGTTTCTCTGGTATACGTGAGATTTAAAATAGAATTTATTTTTAAAATTAAAATGATCAAATTCATAAATTTTCATGAAATTATATCGAAATTAATTCTGATGGAAAATTTAAATTAAGAAAAATACATTTTAAATATCGTATACGTCTATATGATTAAATTTTACAATCAAATCTAACATCCCATGTAAGAAAAAAAGATATGCAAAAGTTCATTATTAAATACGAAAGTTTGCTTGAAATAGTTGATTAAGTAGTAATAGACATTGTTTGTGTAAAGCATTACTTTTCTACTAAAATTAGCTTTAACAGTAGCATAGTACTACATACTCAAATTCTTTATACGAAAAAGTAAAAGAGCTGAAGAAAGTATTAGGAGTTCCGTTTTTTTATATGATACTACCATAAAACTTAGGTACTAGTAATAAACAAATAATATCTAAAGCATAACAATACAATTTTATTTGCATCTGGTAATTAATTTTTTTTTTGTTTGTTTCAGCTAGTATCGATAGTAAATATGATGTTGCTATTTCAACAGCTGTTGGTGGTTATCTTGATTATTATGTTGTTGATGATGTTAAAAGTGGTGAATCTGCAAAAAATCTTCTTAAAGAACATAAACAAGGTACAGGTAGTTTTATCTGTATGGATAAAATGCTTCGACATTCTCAACAAGCCAATCGTCGTTTTGATGTACCACAATTAGCACCAAATACATATCGTTTATTTGATTTAATTGATATTAATGATTCGATTTATAAAAATACATTTTATTATGTTCTTCGTGATACACTTGTTGTTGATAATATTGATGATGCACAAAAAGTTGCATTTGGTAGTCAAACACGTTATCGTGTTGTTACACTTGAAGGTGAAACTATTGAACAATCAGGTACAATGGCTGGTGGTGGCTCATTTCAAGCTCGTGGAAAAATGATTTTAAAAACAGCTGACAATCGAACATCACGACAAAGTATTCATATTGATCCAGCAAAAAAAAATCAATTAGAAAAAAGTGTGAAAGAGGTTAGATTAATTATATATAGATATACTTTTTTTTTTTGTTTAATGAGAGATGGTTCCTAAGTGTGACTCGTCAATCGAACTGATGTTCTGTTCATAACTACGTCCCGATGAGACTAGTAGAAATCTATAGCAATTCATCCGCATGTACTGTCCTTTCATAGTTATTATAATGGTACTGAATTTCTCATCTCTGACCAGCTATTGGTGAAAGAATCGAATTATAAAATTGAATTTCTAAAAACAATCATGTGCTATCAGGATCGATGCTTAAAGAAGAACACATCCCTTTAGGCTGAAATTTCCAGAGCATTTTAAGATCCACGAAATCTACCTATGGGCAAAATTTCACATTGAAAGTTCATAATCCAATTGTTTCACCAATACCGTGATACAGATAGAGTCCATCGGGTCCAAAATTCGAGTTCGAGTTCTAGTCAGAGATGTAATGAGCAAAATATCAGTTCGATTGTTGAGTCACACTTGAGAAATATCCCTTGTAAATAAAAATCTTTGTTTTAGGATGGTGAAAAATTAACTGAACTTGAACAACAACGTTTTCAATTGACTACACAAGAAAAACAATTAAAGCAAAAATTAGCTGATGAAAAACGAATTCATACACAAATTAAAAATGACCTTAAAGTAAAAAGTTTTTTTTTTCTATGAATTTTTAAATGAATAATTATATATTTATTCTATAGAATTTACCAAATCATGTTGAAACACTAAAAGCATCAGTTGAAAAACAACAAAAACTTGTTGAATCTAAAACAGTTTCAACAAAAGATCGAGAAAAATATGATGAAGAATTAAAACAAACTAAACAAGGTATTTATATCTTAACAATTTCTTTTAATTTAATTTATGTTCTTATATTTAGAATATGATGCGGCTAATGATGAACTTGAAGAATTAAAAGCTGCAATTGATGTGTAAGTTTCATTTGTTTTTCTTTTTATGAATTCATTTTTGTTTTCTCAGTGTAACTAAGCGTATTAATGATCATAATAAACTTGCTCTTGCTCAACCACAAACTGATCTTGATAATGCAATAAAACAAGTCAAAAAATTACAAAATATAATCGATACAGCTAATGTTGAAATAACCAATGCTCGTCGGTAAATTAAAAATAATATTTTTTCGAAGAAAATTTTTTTACATTATATTCTTTAATTTATTTTAGTAATCTTAAAAAAAGTCAAGATAAAATCAAAGCTAATCAAACAGCTATTGATCAAATATTGAAAAAACGTGGTGATCTTAATACACGATTAAAAAAACTTGAAGAATTAGCAAACAATGCTGATGAAAAGAAAACACAAATTGAAGTAAGTTTAAATAATATTCGATAAAAAGAAAATCAAACTATGTATATCAAATTTTATTTTTAGAATGATTTAGAAACAAATAAAATAAATATGGCAGAATTACGTGAAACAATACGAATTACAGAAGCTGAATTAGCTGATATTGAAAAAGAAATTGTTCATTTAAAACATGAATATGAAGCAGCACAAAAAGAATTAGCTCAATGTCGACATGAAATTAGTGTGATAGATGTCGAGGTATATTGCTTAAACGAGAGAATAAATGTCAGATATTTGAAATCTGTTTTTATAAAAGATCATGAAATTAGAATTTTTGGTAGTTCAAAAAAGCAACTAGAATCTTATGTAAAGCATTAGATCGATGGAACATTTCTAAATAATTCTCTTTCTGTTTGCCTCCATATTTTGCCGATATGTAGGAAATTACTTGAGTAGCGTAACCTTTAAAGATTTTTTGCTCTTGCTTAGATTTGATCGAAATAGCAACTTTGTAGCAAATTCATCCTGAAGGAATCCAGTTTTCGAAAAAAATATATTTGAGAATTTCGATTTTAAACTTTACACACATGACGGTCTCGATTAGACTATCTCATATAGAAAGTTTCATCAATTTTGAATATCGTATTCCTAAGATATGGATCTCTTAATATATTCCTAGAGTCAAGATATCCAAAACTGATGAAAATTTGTATATGAGATAGTCTAATCAGAACCTTTATGTATGCAAAGTTTCAGATCTAAAATTTCAAAAAATATTTTTGTCAAAAACTAGTCTCCTGCTGGCTGGATAGATCTACTAATAAGCCGCTATCTAGACTAAATCTCAGTACGAGCAGAAAATCTTTAGAGATTATGCTACTCTAATGATCTTCTACATATTAGCAAAATATGGCAACAAATGAAGTGAATTACTTGAGAGTATTCCCCTCAGAAAATAAAATTATATTTACATATATATTGGTCAATTTTACGATATCCTAATCATTAATTTGAAAAATCCATAAACCATGATCATGCTTAAAAATAAGGATGATTCAAAGCTGGGCAAGTCTGACTTGTTATTGAAGACGGTAGTATTTCACAAAATTTTCAAGTTAAAGAAAAAACTGTACTCGAAAATTTGTAAGCATTTTCTGGTTTTGAACTCTATTCAAAGTCGACATGTAGTGAATTCGAATTCTAGTTCAAGTTTGAATATTTTCGAACATCGTTAACTTTTTTTAACTGTGACAACCTTTCTTTTATCGATGCATGTCTAATTCAAAGTATTCTGATAAAACTAAACTGAAATTGTTTTGTTTTGTTTTTTAATTAGATTAATGGATTACGTTTATCTCATGTTATTGATGATGAAGAAGATATATCTGATGAGGCTGCATCAACGAACTATCTTAAAGAAGTTCCAATTCAAAAATATGATCGTGCTGATCTTGATGTTTATACAATGAAAGATTTAGTTGCAGCAACATTAGAACGTGAAAATGAATTAAAACAAACACATTGTAATTTAACTGCTATTGGTGAACATCGTCGTGCTGTGAGATTTTGTTTTTGTTTTTGTTTTGCTTAATTGAAATTTTTTATTTTAAGGTTCGTAATTTAAATATGAGACAAAAAGATCTTGTTGAACTTGAAACACGTCGTGATCATATACGAGCAAAACGTGATCGTTTTAATGAACAACGACAAACAGAATTTCGAGCTGGTTTTGATCAAATATCACGTACACTTAAACATATTTATCGAACTATAACAGATGGTGGAGATGCTGAATTAGAATTTTGTTCGAGTAATGATCCATTTGTTGATGGTGTAGAATTAAGGTAAATTAATCTTTTGTTAATTTTTAATTTATAATTGTATCCTATTATGATAGTATTCGACCACCAAAAAAATCTTGGAAACGTATATGTAATTTATCCGGTGGTGAAAAAACATTAAGTTCATTAGCATTTGTTTTTGCTTTACATACATTTCGTCCAACACCAATTTATGTTATGGATGAAATTGATGCTGCACTTGATTTTAAAAATGTTTCAATTGTTGGTCGATTTATTAAAGAACGTACAAAAAATGTAAGTTGTACAAAACAAAAAAAAAGATAAATTTAATAGATATATTTTTTTTGTAGGCACAATTTATTGTTATTTCACTACGTGAAAATATGTTTACACTTGCTGATTATCTTATCGGTATTTATAAAGTAAATAATTGCTCACAAACAGCATCACTTCGTCCAGCTCTTTTTGCTAAAAAATTAGAAGAACGAAAAAAATCACATCTCATGTAAGTTAAAAACTAAAAAATAAGTTTAATTAAAACTTTTTTTTTTTATTTGTTGATTTTAGTTGTTCACAAGAACAAACTAATCCTAGTCATAATCAAGATGAAAACGATGTTACAATGACTGAACATAGTGATCAAGCAAATACTTATGATACTCATAGTACAAGTATTCATCAAAATCAAACTACTATGTCAGATAATAATGGATTCTAAACAAAATATACATATATATATATATATTTTGTTTTTCTTATATGCTATTGTATATAATGTATTGTATTTTTGTCTTTCATTTCATTTATGTAGAAAGAGAAAAATAAATAAAATATATCATCGATGAGTCATTATTGTTCTAGATGATTAAGTGAGTCATCGAAAAATGGCAGTTAATAATAGTGTACAATCAGGCGATTTTGACATGGTAGATTTGTCAGAAGAAGATAAAGTTGCAGCACAGAAATATCTTAGTGAAAATGGAATACGTGGTATTGAAGGTTTTCTTGCTGAACGATTGGATGCATGGCGAAAATGGTTTGTTTTATTTTTCTTATGAATTTTTTATTGTTCATCGAAAGATTTGAATTGTTTTAGTCCATTGAATATTGCAATTACTGGCGATTCAGGATCAGTAAGTATCTTCTTGATATTTTCTTTAAATATCAATGATAGATTATGATTAGAGATAAAAAAAATTAATGAGTATCTTTTTATTCAATAGGGCAAATCAACTCTCATCAATACACTACGCAATCTTCGAGCAGGTATCTATTGAATATTTTTATGCATAAATATTCCGTCATGAATTCATGCATTTTGTATGACAAATGAGCTCAGTTCGTAGATATAAAACTATCGTCAAAAGTTTATCGTTCTCAAAATTATTCAGAATATCAATCATTGTTTTTTCATAAGATGACAATGGTTTTTGACTGAATATATTTTCTTTACTAGTTAAATTTTTTTTGAAGCACAAGGATGACGTCTCTCACAATTCTTATAAAAAATAAAATGTTTAAATTAGCATTAATTTTAAAAGTTAATGATCGAAAAATTTTTTGGCAATGTCGAAATAGTAATACTTTAACTTATTATCATCTTATGAGAAATAGCTATTCTCAAATAATTTTATCTATTGATATAATTAACTATTACTATGAAATTCTAGAGGATGAAGGTGCAGCTAGAGTCGGAGTAGTTGAAACAACACGAATTGTTCAATCATATTCTCATCCAAGTTATCCTAATCTTGTCTTCTATGATTTACCAGGTTTGTTCTTTAAATTATTTTATCTTCTTCTTTTTTGATTTATTTCATTATTATTTTAAGGTGTTGGTACATTAGAATTTAAAAAATTAAACTATTTGGCTCAAGTAAATCTAACTCGATATGATTTCTGTATGTATATCTTTATAAATTTAATCATTGAATTAAACATATATTGTTTTTTTACTTGTTTTAGTTTTAATTATTTCACGTACACGTTTTACTGAAAATGATTTATGGCTTGCAACTGAAATAAAAAAAATTGGTAAAAAATTTTTTTTTATACGAACAAATATTGATCAAGATTTATATAATGAAAAAATTGATCATCCAAAACATTATAATGAAACATTAATACTTGATAGAATACGTGAAAATTGTCTTGCACATATTCGAATAGTTGATGATACTGCAAATGTTTTTTTAATTAGTGGTCGAATTACTTATACATCTCGGTAAAAATATATTTTGAAATTTTGTTTTGATTAATATATAAAATAATTAAAAAATTTTTATAGATTTGATTTTCCTAATATGTGTACAGCTCTTCTACGAGATTATCCAGGTTTAAAACGTCACGCAATGATTTTAGCTATGTCAACTAATTGTAAAGAAGTTATTACAGCTAAAGTTGATATACTTCGTAGTCAAACATGGGTAGCAGCAGCTGTTAGTGCTGCTGTTGCAACTCCACCAATACCTGGTTTAAGTGTTATGTTTGATTTTTCATTAACTGTTGGTATGGTTATATTTTATAAAAAACAATTAGGCTTAGATGATGAATCTTTAACACGTATTGCTCAAATTCATCATATACCATTATATGTTTTACAAGATGAATTACAAAAAATTTTACCAGCACATTTTTTTACAGCTGTACCAGATTTTGTTATATCATTAGTTAAAAAACAAGCAGTTGGTACTGCAACTGAAGAAGTTCTTCGATATGTACCTTATGTTGGTTCAATTATTTGTGCGACTGTTTCATTTTCAATAATCTTATCTGTATTAAGAAATTTATTAAATGTTATGGAAAAAGCAGCATTGACATTAATTGATATTGTTGCTGAAAGAAGTGTTAGTGATGATGAAGATGATGATGAACCTATATAATAAAAAGTCTTCTTTTTTCTTTTTTTCTTTTTTAATGTAATTTAAATACTGGACAAAATTTTTTTTTCTCTATTCATGCAACAGGTATGCTCTACAGTAAATATGTAGTAACATGAAACATAGTGTTTTCCATTATGAAAAAGTATTCCAACGTCTGATATTATATAATATTAGAAGATGGAATATTTATTTACAGTGGAAAACCTCAACTTTAATATTATCATATCATAGAATGAAATACAGTAGATATGCCTGTTAAATGAATATCATTTTTTCTTTTTAAGATTAAAGATGAATTTCTCCGATTTTGAACAATATTTTTATCGTGAACCAGTTGTTGAATCGATTACAGCAGGCGGACATTTCCAATTACTTGATATAACTGATGATGAGAAGAAACAAGCGGAACAATTTATTCATGTTAGTTTAATTTGATCTGTGTTTTTTTTTTGATGTTCTGTATTTTACGATAATATATTTAGAGACATGGTGTTCATGGTTTAGATAATTATCTTTTACAACGATTGGATGTATGGAAACAACATCCATTAGATATTGCCATTGTTGGTTCAAGGTAAGAAGATAAACAAATATTGATTTATGGAATTTTCATAGACAAATATTTTAGTGGTGTTGGTAAATCAACATTTATTAATTGTCTTCGTGGTTTAGAAGCTGAAGATGAAGGTTCTGCAAGTGTAGGTGTTGTAGAAACAACTAATCAACCAATTCCATATGAACATCCAGACTTTCCAAATTTGAAAATATGGGATTTACCTGGTAATTAAAAAATTTATTTTTTCTATAATTTTCTTCACAAAGAACAATATTGATTATAGGTGTTGGAACACCAAATTATCCTCAGTCATGTTATTTAGAAAAAATTCAATTTGAACGTTATGATTTTTTTTTAATTCTTTGTCGAACACGTTTTACTGGTAATTATTATTTTTTAAAAAGAATTAAGTATTATATTCTTGTAAAATCTAGAAAATGATCTATGGCTTGCATCTGAAGTTAAAAAAAATAATAAACGATTTATATTTATTCGTACAAATATTGATTCTGATTTATATAATGAATATGAAGATCATCCAAGTACATATAATGAAAATGAAATATTACAACGTATTCGTAATAATTGTCTTGAATATATTCATACTGTTGATTCTAATGCTGAAGTATTTCTTATATCTGGTCATTTAAAAAATCGTTTACGTTTTGATTTTGGAAAATTAAATGAAACATTATTACGTGATTATCCATCATTAAAACGTGAATCAATGATTTTATCAATGTCAGTTATGTGTAAAGAAGTTTTATTAGCAAAAGTTGCTGCACTTTATCGTCGTATATGGATTGTTGCATCAGCATCAGCAGCTGTTGCTGTTATACCTGTACCATTTCTTTCACTTGGTTTTGATGCAACATTAGTTATGAGTGAAGCTGAATTTTATAAAAAACAACTTGGATTAGATCAAGCTGCTTTACAAAAATTATCAAATGTTTATCAAATACCAATGCAAAAAATCGAAAAAGAATTAAATGAAATATTTCCAATACAATATTTAAATTCTTTAAGATCATTTGTTTTAGATTTTGCAAAAAAACAAGCCATAGGAGCAACAACAGAAGAATTTGCTCGATTTGTACCATATGTTGGAACAGCAATTGCATCAACATTATCATTTGGAGTTTGTTATATGGTTTTATATAAAATTTTAATACGTATGGAACAAGCATCATTGAAAATTATTGATATTGTTATTGATGCATCGAATCGAATGATTCAAGAACAACAACAAAGACAACAATTAATCTAATACTTTTCTTATTTTGTAAATACTTGTTTTTTTTTTTGTTGACGATTGGATTTTATTTTGTAATTCTTCTTCCATTTATTTATTTTTTGAATCATGAATGTTCTATTTTTATTTTTGAATTTTAGATCTTTAATGTCTGTTATTAAATATCGTCCGCCCAATGCACCATTTCACATAGCGATACTCGGTCGTTCAGGTGTCGGTAAAAGTTCACTATGCAATTTAATTCGGAATCTAACTTCTGAACATACCAATTTTGCTCCTGTTGGTGTTATTGAAACAACAGGAATACCTACATGCTATAAACTAATTGATAATGTTTTCATGTGGGATGTACCCGGTGTTGCAACTCCATCCGTATCTAAAGAAGATTATTGTAAATTAATTGATATAAATCGTTATGATATGTTTCTTATATTATCTCGTGGTCGTTTTACTGAAATTGATCGATGGTTAAGTGATATTGTTCGAGATCGTTTTAATAAAACACTTTTTTTTATTCGTACTGGTATTGATGAAGAACTACGTAATCATCGTCGTGATTATCCAACTAATTTTAATTCAATTGAAGTACTCGATATAATTCGTAATAATTGTCTTAAAAATCTCGAAACAAGTCTTTCAAAAACAAATCTATCACTTTATCTTATTAATACAAAAGATAAAACTAAATTTGATTTTTCAAAATTGATTAATGATATCATGGTGCATGTCAATCATGAACGAGATAATCTCATGTTAACATTAATTAAAGAAGATCCTACAGAACAGATAATTCAATCATCGATATCTTCTACTAATACAACATTACAAACTGCAAAAACAATAGTAACTACATGGGCACGATTTGGTTTAGTTTCATATTTATATGATCGATATTATAAATAAAAAATATTTTTGTTTTGTCTTTTTTCATTTATTTAAATGAACAATCACAGATTAAGTTTCTATAAACCAGTAGTTTTACGCACGTCACTTCGACTTTTCATTAATTTTAAAAGTTCGACTAAAAAAGAAAAAAGAATAACATAATATTAATAATGAGTTTCATAAATAAACTTTCTACCAGGAATAGGAAAAACAATTGTAGAATTTTTTTCTGCTGATATATGTGTCAACGTTTGAAGATATCGTAATTGTAATGCTACTGGATTTTCACTAATCACATCACCCGCTTCCTATAAAAAAAATTTTTTTTGTAAATATATTTTTATAACTTCTTTTTTTTTGTTTTTGAGTAATAAAATTTTTACTTTTAAAGATCTTGAAGCTTTTTGTTCACCTTCAGCTGCAATTATTTTAGCACGAGCTTCTCGAGCAGCTAGAAAATAATATTCAATTAGATTAGAACAAAAATACCAAAAAAAAAAGAAGGAAAATCTAAATTCTAACCTTCAGCTTCTGCAGCCATACTACGTTGCATACTAACAGGGAGACGAACATCTTTACTAAAATAGTAATTCAAATGTAAAAAAAAAAAAAAGAATATTTTTGTTTAGAATTACTAACATTTCTACACGTTCAACTTTCACACCCCATGGATCTGTTCCTTCATCAAGATGAACTTGCATTAAACGTGAAATATTTTCTCTCTCACATAAAATTTCTTGTAATGTTTTTGTACCTCTATAAATATCACATAAATCAAAATTTCATTAGATTTTGAAATTAATCAACTTACAAAATATTACGAAGTGTTGTTGCAGCAAGTAATTGTGTAGAGTATCGTGCATTTTCAACATTAGTTACACTTATTATTGGATTAAATATTCGAAAATAAACAACAGCATCAACTGATACAGTCTATAAAAAAAAGAAAAGAAAAACGAAATCATTTTTTAATATTTGATTATTATTCACATACTACAGAATCTCTTGTAAGAATTTCTTGAGGAGGAACATCAAAAGTTACTAAAATATAAAAATTAATTTATAATTATTTTCTTAATTAACTAAATTATTCAAATTTTTGGATTTTGCTAATACATACTTGTTCGTAAATCAACTTTGATTATTGAATCAACACAAGGTAAAACAAAAAATAAACCCGGACCTTTGGCGCCACCTTGACAAGAAGGAAAAAGAAACAAAAAAGTAATTAATATTAAATTAATTTTCTTCTCTTTCTTTATCTGACCCGACAGAATTCGACCAAGACGCATAATAACTGCTCTTTCATATTCTTGTACAACCTATAATGTTATCATTTTCAATAACATTTTCTCCTTTAATATATATGTATACATATATATATATGTTGCTGTCCTTACTTTGACTGTAACACAAAGTGAAAAAGGAAATGTTAAAAGACATATTATATGAGATAATACGACAAGAATCCAACCACATGTACCAAGACCTTCATGTGCATTGCGTATATCGTCTAATAGAAAAATAAATAACTACAGAATATTTTTTCCAAAAAAACAAATAGATAAAGTTAATTAATAAAGCAATTTAGTAGTAGTAATAAAAATTATTTAATTACACGAATAATTTCTAGTAACATTCGATGCATTCACTGATCGATTATAATAGATAAAGAGAATTAAAGAAAAACAAAAAAACAAAATTTAGTAAAACTTACATTCTGAACCAAACATAGTGGTAACACGTTCCTGTTGTTTGGATGTCATAGATAGAACCTGTTCAGCCGAACCGATTCTATTGAAACGCTAGAATACAACAAAAAAAAGGAACAACAAGATTTCCTTTCTCTCTCTGAATTATCAATCATGATTTCTTACAAAATCCTGTTCTGCCGTATCGCATCGATCAGAAAGAAGTGCCTCAGTTTCATGCATTATTTTTATTAGACTGAATACCTCTATCAAGTTTTCTTTTCTTAATTGCACATCACATATCAATGCTCTTATTCATAGAGTGAAAAAGATAAAAAAAATGTTTCTTATGTAAAAAAAACGACAGAGACGAATGACTAGTTTGTTTTTTTTTTTTACTAAATGATTCACAAAAAATAAGCAAATGTTTTTCTTCTTACTCATCATCAACGAATCTAGCGTTGCTAAAACCTAGAACAATGTGGACCGTTCGCGTCGACAAGTAGTAGGCGAAGAAGAAAAAAAGACAAGAATCTATTACTAGGGAATCGTTTGTCGATAGCATGCCGCCTAATGGTTGATGTCTGAATGTAGATTAAATTAGAAAAAAAAGACATGCTAAGTCGACATTATTTATTATTATAGATGGTGATAGGAAGACAAGAAAGCAAATTAATATAAAGATTTATCATGATCTTATATTTTATTATATATTATATCTAAAAAAGAAAAGAAAATCATCTGACAAGTAGAATTCAACATTTTTATATTTGATTTGTTAATTACATGATAATATAGACATTGATAATGGTTTAATCAGGTTACTTACCTCTTTCATTAAAAAATCTTTTCAATTATTCTCCAAACAAAAACCTGTAGTGAGCCGATAAAAAGAGAGAAAAACGGAAACAAGAAATAAACTCGTTTATTTAATACTTTAAAAACTAAAATACTTCAAATTGTTATTGTCAGTCTTTCTATCAGACGCCTACACACAACAAATACTTGACTTGATCGAACTCATTCGCATACATTATTACTTGCGTCAAACATTTTTGTTCCGCTAATAACAAAAGAATTCTTCTTTACTATTTCTAATAGCGGTAGACTTCAATGAAATGATAATTGTTCTTCTTTTTTTCCCTTCACTCTATATTTATAGATTATGCAAACGATTTCGGTTGAGTAAGTAGAAAAAAAAATGCCTATTTTTTATTCAAGCATTTCGATTAAGATCCACTTACTCAATGGGCACCAATGTTGTTCTACTAGATAAAAATGATTTGCTCGTAGCAAAAGATTATCTTTATTTGTCTATCTGTCAAACCATAAAAAACCTTGTAAAGATGTTTTGTAGAGTTTTATGCATATATCTATATATACACAAAACAATATATGTGCAAGTAAACAAGGTTTTATTATATATTTCTAATAAAAAATGGTGCTGGTATATGAAAAATAAAGCGTGCATGTTATTTCATCTCGTAAGGGAAAAAAGAAATGAAATAGAAATAGATAGAAAGAGAAGAAAGAGGAAAAATAGCAGAACATAATTTGTCTTTCTTTTCTAGCGAAGCAATCAAAAATATTCTTGTGTTCTGTCGATTTATTGGTTAGTACTATGGGTATCAAGTAATGTGCCAGTCTCCACAATAATAGACAGACGAATCTCATAAAGAGCTACTTGAACACGACGCCTTCACATTACATCGCATGAGTATCGAACAAGAAAAGAGCAAGAAATCGCTGTTGGTGGTTGCTTTCATAGCGATTGTCGATCGAACTAAACTATGCGCTCTTTATTATTTTATCGAATGGTATTGTATGCACACACGCTGATATGTTAGAAGCTACTGGGTAGAAATAAATTCATAGAATAATTAAATTGATATTCTAATAGAAAGATAAGTAATAAATAGTAGAACATATGAACACATATGTAACATTAGATATCAATCTTAAAAAGCTGATTTGTATCCTAGTTTAATCTCGACAGATGATCAAATATTTGGTTTATGAGATTCTTATATTTAACAATCAACATAGAATAGTAAATACAATGAATAAAAAAAAAATCATGAATTATGATAAACTGTCACGCTTATGTGTTAATGTTCTTGATGCTTCTTTTTCGAGTTTACGTTGTTGATGTTCACGTAATTTTCTTTCACGTTCAATACGACGAGTTTCTATATATTAAATCAATAAATGAATATAAAATTTCATTTAAAATATTATTTCGTTTTTTTTTGTTCATACCTCGCATAGCTTCATTTGCTTCGTTTGAAAGTTCATTAAAATCATCATTATCGTTCCAAGTACCACCATAATTTGTAGTTGATGAATTTAAATCACTTTCTTGCCATTCATTGAGACCAGGTTGCTTTAAAAAAAAAGATGATTCATATAATCATATGAATTGAAATTTATTTAACTTACAAAATTAACTAATTCGTCATTCATCATTTGTAAACGATTATGACGTTGATCATCTAGATTTAATTGATTATCATTATCATTTATACGTTTTTTTAATATAATCTAAATATTAATTTGTCAAAAGTTATCTTCAAGGCTTAATATGTTTTTTTTTATGTATTATTACTTTAGGTGTTTTTTTAACTGTTGCTGCAATATCACTAAAATAATCCATTTTTTCATCATTTTTATCAGCTGTTTGTGAATTATTTAAATGCTGGTTCTGTCGAAATATATCTTCAGCACCCCAAGAATTCCATTCTGGTTGTGGTATCTAAATAAATAAATAAATAAATAAATAAATAATTGAATAAAATTATTAGATAATTTACTTTTGGAACTGAAGCAAATGATTGATAAGGACGATTTGAATCATTTTCCATTTCACCAATAATTCGAATATGTTCAAGTGTTACTGGTTCAGTTTTAGATAAAGTTGTTCCAAGTTCTTCATGACGTCTTCCAACAATAATTTGAAATATTTTACGAAAACCTCGACCAATTGAACAAATAATATGGAATAAAAATTTTATTATAATCAACATAGAAATATAATTATATCACGAGTTAAAAAATAATTGCATTTATTAATCTAAATAAACATTCGATATTCGAACAATCAAAAGCCGAAACCTTCTCGCGTTAATGATTCTCGGATATATTATAGAAAAGAAAATAAGACTAGCGTCATCTATTTTTCTTTAAAATCTAATCAATTTAATACTATAGAAAATTTACTAATCGAAATCTTTTTGAAAATAATTTTATAATAATAAATTATGTTTATTTTTATTTGTGAAATGAAAAACTATTAGGTATATTGCTGACATAAGAGAACTCCAATAAAATCTTTGCCGGTAGTTACCGTACTCTATAGAGAATCTCATAAGAAAAGAAAGATTTTGCGGTTAATAAGAATACAAAGAGAATCATTATTAATGTTTGAGGTCATGATAGATTCTAATTTCTGCACATCATAATGTAATCAATCAGATAAGTTAAAGAATACTGTTGTAACGGTACCAATAAAATATCAATGATATTATAGCTATAATTCATTTTTACACATTCTTTTGAAGGAGTACAACGTCTTGTTTTACGCTGACTCATGCGGGAAATTTTATTTTATTATGAAAAGTATAAAGAAATGAAGTGTATATACTTGTCGTTTGAGTTCGATTGTGTCACATCATTCATCTCTTATGACTGCAAATATTAGCAGTGATGGCTCGAGGGGATGCTACATCCGTTCAATTGTAGAAAATTTTTTAAATTTTTTTCTAGCAACGCTGAAACTCTCTTTTTTGCATTCTGTTCGAAGAAAGATATTCTTCCTTTGCAAAAAATTGTGACATTTTCCTAATGTTGACTGCTTCAGGCCATCATTGATGATTCTTATATGCTTCATTGAATAAATTGAATATTAGCATGGTTGACTCGAACTATAAAGTAGTTGTTTTCATTTCTCTTTCGATTCTAAAATATAGGATTTTGACTAAAACATTGGCTAGCTTACAATTATGCAATCGAAAAGAAAGAGAATAAAATTGTTAACAAAATGAAGGTACTCATGTAGGTGTAGCTCTTGTCTTCGTCCACACTCTTCCTAATTTAACCCATTCTCAAAGATATATACTTCATTTCTATATTCATTTTATATTAAAATCAATTTTCTGCGCTTATTTCTCAAAGCATTGAATTAAATTCCCGTGAAATTTTTTTCATAGTCATTTCAGTTGCATTTATTGGAAATAAGAACTTACGATCTCATGATTTTTCAAAAACTATTATTGCTATTATGTATAGATCTATACTATATGATTAATTTCTTCAAATTTTAGCATCTAATACATATATTTCAAGTTGATTATCATTAGTGCTGGAACTTTTGCTCATCAATACATCATGAACTAGAGCAAATAAATAGAAAAGATTATTAAAATTTGAATTTTAGGACATCTTTTTTTCATCTTTATGAACAAAAAAAAAATCAAATATACATTCGGCTAACCAAGCAATATTATAGTTCTTCTTTTTTAAAAAAGTTTTCTTTTTTGTTAATTTACAGATTTTATTGAATGTCTAATGTCACTGAAATTCGTAGTTAAAACTAACGCGTATTGTTTGTACTTGCCGACAAAGATGACTGTTATTCTACGATAGGAGCGACATTTTTGCATGGTTTCTTGATAAGTTGATCTGTATCTTCGACTAGTATCTAAAGATCAGAATGTAGTGGCAAGCAAAGGCCAAATGCAAATATAATAAGTAGACATTCAAAAATATAAAAATATATTTTATGTATAACAAGATAACTTCGAAAACCCATAGCAAATTCTATGATACGATACATGGAACGAATTATTAATAGAATCATACTAAGATACAATGCATGGAACATTTTTATCCATCGTTTTTGTCCAGTAAAATCAAATTTACGTCGATGAATCGACCAATGTAAACGAAGTGTAACAACAGCAAAAATAGAAACAAAAACTAACTAAATTAATACTTAATCCTTCAATTAATATTCGACTACCGGCCATAATATTATTCAGACTTTCATTTGTTATTAAATCGGTACCTGCCGATTGAATTCTAATTGATAGTATGTCTGAAATAATGAATGCAAACTCGATAAATTTTGGATTCATTATTGAATGTTGACTACCAATCAATCGAATGAGACGGCCAACCAACAAATAGTCAGCTAAGGCTAAACCGATCGAAGCCAAAACAATGCAACAGTACATGATGATATAGTTTAGAAAAAAATTAATAATCTTTTGAAACTAATATTTAAGAAATTTCTTAAAAATCATTCGATTTGAAGTATTTTGGAAGTTTTTAGTTCCAATAAAATTCTTTAATCACTTAGTACTAGTGCATACAGTATTCTTTGATCAGGATCTTTAGTTAACAATCATCAATATGCATATCCAACCACTTCTGCAATCTCGGAAATAGTCATAAGCAAAAAAGACTATGTTTGATGACAGTGTGGATGTTCATAGCCCTTTCTTCTACATCGACACCCACATTCACATCCACAACAAATCATATCCGCCACATTAAAATACGCAGAACAACATATTTTCATGGAATATATATTTCAAAATAGTTTACGGGGGTGACAAATTTCGACTAGTATCGTGCGGAATCCTTTTAAGTCTTATGGATCGAAGGATCATATGAAGTAGTATTGGCACTCGTTTATGCCCCATGTCCGTTATTAATTTCAACAAAATAGATGAATGTGAGCAAAGTTCTGGAACAAAATACTCATCATGAGATATGAAATAGAACAAATGTTTTTCTGTTGTTAAAAGAGATGTACCAATGAAGAATATATTGTGAGATTCCTTTTTCTTTGTTTATATAAAGATTATGGATTCGTTTTAATCACGTGCAGCAATAGTTTAGCTTAGTTCCACGTTATAATATACTTTCAAATCTTTTCAGAATCAACAACCTTGTGCATTTGTTTTTGGAATTGTTTTTTAGATAAACACCATTCCCTACAGCCATATACAATACAATAAGTCACAATATCTATAAGTCGAGCTATAATTTAATATAACTGTCAGCTATACTCAAGAAAGCGTGATCAGATGACTGATCGAAGACGTAGTTAAAGTTTAAATGACGATTACAAACATTCCGAAAGTAATAAATCAAGATGACGTAAACATTAACAGACTAAAAGATCGTAATATTTATGAGAATATGCACTCTTTTGTCCTAAGATAAGATTGACACTCATGACTATATGCAGAACTTTTGATCAAATATTTACTATGTTTTGTTATTCAAGAGGAAAAAAAACAAAGGGCTAATCTTTTGTTTTTTATTCTTGCTAAAAGATGATATACATAAGGGCAACAACTTTATTTTTATCATCACAATGCATCATTTCACCAAAGAGAAGTTCTATAAAGTTGGACTTTAGTATTCTACTCTACTTAATACATTTCTTTCTTGTATTATACAATCCTATTCTTTATTACATTTGGATGTACAAAATTTTCTAGTTATAGCAAAAGTTTCGCAAGAAGAATAAATGATAAACTACGATTAAAACTTCGATTTCATGATGCTTACAAACCTTGTATATTGCATTGAAATCAAATGTTGTATTTGTGAAATCTTGATCAATGGGCGTTAGAAAACTATAAAATTCATTTTTTTATGAGCTTTCAAAAAAAGATCTAATCACAAGCATTAGCAGAAGCACGATTATTTATTAGCTATCTATTAAAATTATGAATAAAATATTGCGTTTACTTTGAGATAATAATCTCTTTATTTGAACTCAAGTGATGACCATAACAGTCATTTTACGTGGATTACTACTTTAAGAGGAATCTACGAAAATCCGTCGATATGAAAAATAGTCGAGAAATTTATAATAAACGAACAAAAACTTTCAGCTGTATGAAAAATAACAGGATGTGAGTTCATAAATTATCTGTAGTCCTTCTAATTGTTTGTGGTAGTATCATGTAGACGTTTTGTTTCTGGCTTCGTCCCGCCCCGACCCAACCATAATTTTTTCTTCGCTGCCTCGTCACGTCTTTATAAGATGTTTGTATATTTGGATCATATGATTTATTTGACTGCATATTGCAAGAAGTTGACGCAAGAACACAGAAACAACATAGCTTGAGATCAATCAATGTTTTACTTTGCTATTCTCAATCGAACGAAGAAATGAAATATTACTAACAGTTGTTGGATATAAATGATACCTGCTTTGGTTGACAACTTGACCTGCTGTCGAAAACTCTCTTTTGACAGCTGTCCAATTGCATGGTATTCAGTGTATGCGACATGCTAATTAGCCTTTTCTTGTCCTGACAAAAATAGTCCCCAACCTGAAGTTCCACCCTGTTTCAACCTGTGTTAGGAACACCGTTGAAAGAAAATAGTCTGAACTTTAAAACGCATACAAAAAAAATGTTCTGGGATTAATTTTGATTGAGACAATAGTTCGATATATCAAATGTCTTTGAAAGAGCTCTTACAACATATTGTTTTCTTTATATTTTTCTCGAGTCTGAAGAAAACTTTTTTCTTGAAAACCAAGTAAATGAAACAGTAATCCGTACAAAACTTTACCGACTTTCATACCCTAGAAAGTTTCTTAGGAATTCTTTAACAGTAAATAAAATGTCTTTGTTTTGATAGAAAGCACTACTTTGCATAAGACAGATAGAATATGGAGAAAAATTCATTATTCAGAGCTTAAATATGTTAGTAAATGTTATAATTAATTAATTTGAATTTGTAGAGAATTTCATGCTGTTTCGGAAAATATATTTTAGAAAGCGGAAGAAAATTCATTCAATATCTGGAAACTATTGCTTAAGTCAGATGACTTATTTTTTCAAATCAATGGAAAACTTGTAAAGCGTTTTAATCGTTAAGTAAAAAATTAAAACATAATTTATCATATTCAATTTGAAAAAGTGATAAAAATACTTCTATTTTCTGTAATAAGTGTATAATTTTAAATTGTAACCTGTGATAGGAAAACAAATAGACTTGATGAAAGAGATACATTTGAAAAGAGCAAAAGTTGCTCGATCTTTTTTCTCATTCAAAATTACTTTGAAAAAAATTTTTTCCTATGCTTTTTGAAGCTCAGACTTTGTCCTTTCCACATTAAAAAAAAATTGAACTCTCTATGATGTTTCTGGGCGGAAAGCCATAAGTTGAAATTTCAGCGATGACTTTTGCATCGGAGATTATTCTTAGTTTCATTTTTCTATTAGAATTAATTTTTTTCATATAATTTCGTGAAAATCTGTGGATATAACAATCTTCATTTTGGAAAGAAATTCTATTTCATACATTGCACTTATTAGAACATCATATACTTCGTTGTAGTGATTTGCAGTTTGCTAATAGCATGTTCCACCTTTTCTTTTGTATTGGTTTAGCTTATTTGGCTGGGTTGAAGCTTTTATTCTTTGATTATGAATTTCTTGACCACTTTTCGCTTTCACCGTTAAGAGTAGCATCTCACTCGCTGGTTTTAGTTTATTTTACAGAAACAAATGTTTGGCAAATAATGTTTATTTATTCTTAATGTATTTCTTTATCCTTAAAATTTGCCGAAAAAAATTTAATTTACAATTATATTTTATTATGAATCCATTCATTGATTAACTTGACAATTTTATTGAAAGGTGATCTGATGTAGAAATAGTTCCCATAAATATAAAGTTCAAACAATTAACTAATATATTATAAGATAACGTTAAAATAATCTTTTCTCGACATTGTATGAATAATTGATTTTTACAGTAGTACAACATAATAAGAAGCTCAATTTGATAACTAAGCTATTTAGATAGTATTATGATCGAAGAAACTTTAAAAAAATCATAACTTTGATGGAGAATGAAAGAAAATGCAATGTAATCGAATGCGTTGGGCTCTTTTGTCCTTAAAGTATAAAATGGAAGCTACAGAATTATACCACCATTGACCTATGATTCAGGACAAACAAGCGAAGTTCTGATATATTTTAATAACCTAATAAATTCATGTCTACTTATCGTTCCTACGTGTTAAGCGACAGATCTAAGACATTTATTGTCAATTTTTCATAAAAAAAAGGATAGATGGCTTATAGATTGATATTTCAAATTTACACGATCTAATCATAGTAAAAAGATTCGATGCCTTCTGGCTTAAAATATTCGATTTTATTTAGCGAACAGATTATATTAGATGATTTGCTTTGGTTGTGATAGAAAAAGATTGTATTACCTTGTCCGGAAAGTCCGTGCAACTCATATACTATGAAGCCTTAGGATAACAAGTGCTGCATTTAATCAATGCAGTGACCTTTGCTCATAGCCACACATAACTCGTTGACAACGTAGGATCGCTAGCGAAGGCCATTAGATTGAATAAATGGAGTACTTGTTAACCTAAGATTTCATAGTATATCAGTTGCATGAACGTTCCGGATAAGATAATACAAGTAAAAAATTTCCTTTTTTGATACTATCACAAATAGATAACGTTCTCAAACACCAAGATATGATTATAGATGATTACAATACCTATGAAAAATAAATATATATAAAACATCAGCTGTTGTATTATTATTGAATACAAAAACGAAGAATTTTTTTTTGATGAATATTTTTTAATTAATCGAAACAGATGGAACAAAACATTAGTAATAACTAGTCATAACTTCAGAATACATTAATAATATTATCACACGCATATAAATCTTCACATTTATTTATCAGTAATTTTACGTTAGCCATTTGAATTAATTCAGAAATTAAGAAACTACAATGATATTTTAACAAATTTATCTCTATTTATAATTCACATAAGCAAAATGATAATGATTAGAACTCTGAATCGGACTTCGACTCTGTCACCAAAAGAATTTGTTTTGTGAAGTCGATGTTACATCAATAAAAAACAGCCAAATATTTTTACTCTTACTGAGTAACAAATTTATTCATCATATTAAAAAAAATACACTACTTTATAGATTCATAAATAAATTTCAAGAAAAAAGAAAACATTAGCAAAACATCCTCATTAACGAATACCATAAAGAAAGAAGTAAGCATGCGAATCAAAAAAACATTTTCGGGGCTTCTCAAAGTTGGAGTCAACAAGTTCGAGTCCTCAATGCCCTATTCTATCATGATAGAAAATTCGTCCTTGTTATCTTTCTTTTTGTGTCGAAAAAAAAAATATATCCAACGTGACAAGGACAATTGTTTGTAAATATTCTTTCTACAGAAATCAAAAATAATATTAATCAAAGCATATTGATATGATAGTCTTTAATTACATACAAATAAACTGGTTATTGTATCTTTTTTGTAATGCTAAAAATATATATTTGAACTGCGTATTATTTTTAATTGTAACCTTTCTTTGATTGTAATATTATACCAAGGATATGTTATAAAATCAAAACAAAATTTGTTTTTTTTCTCGATTATTCGTTAATATTTCTTCATACGTCATTCTTTACATCGTACCCTTTAATATATCTGTAACATTTTCTTTTTAGTTGCCAGTCATACTATGATAAACCCTGGAGAACGATAAAACATCAGTTGCACGTCGCGAATGTGCGTCCAATGAAAAAAAAAAGAAAGCTCGCTCGTTCTTATTTTATTGTTCTTGGGTTTTTTTTTCTTGCTGTCAACATCATCAGCCGGTGAATGTGTGGACGTGGACGTTGTCAGCTGCATAGAGAGAAAAAAATGTTTGTGGAGAGGAAAGACAAGAACATCAATAAAGTACATAAGATGAGTGCGTTTTTCATATTCGTCGAGATCACGCCGTAATATTTCTTTAGATCATTATTCTACGCATATTTTTTCATTTTTCTTGAAATTTGAAGATTTAGAATTACAAGCTTCGATACAAAACCATAATTTGTTATTACAATTATTATTTTGTTTATTAAACTTTATACACTATTATGTCGACCAAAGCTCCAAGTGATCGTCATCCTAGTCTTGCTATGGATGGACGTAGTTCCAGTATAAATGCTGGTATTGATTCAGGTTTTACAAATGATCCATATCATCGTGGTTCATTAACACCATCGGAATTGGATGCAATTCATCAAACAAATAGTTTTAAACAAGCTAAATTATTAGAAGAAAAAGATAAGCATCAATTGGCTAATAAAACGAAAACAATTGAACGAGCCCAATCATCAAAACAATAATATTATAAACTTTAAAAAAAATACAAATTGTTTTAATAATTATGTATCAAATGGTTCATAAGACACTTTACTGAACAAAAAAAAAACCTAAAATATCATCATTATAATTCAATTAAATGGATTTATTTATTTTTTTTCCATCATTGATAAACGAGTATATATAGTTCATATTCATATAATAAACATAGAAAATCCTGTTTCGAAAATGTAAATTTTGAGTTCAATAAAGAATTGTGATTATCGACAAGCTATACAAATTAATTATTCCTTTACGTAAAAAATAAATAGTATATCTAATTTATTATTAGTATTATTTGCTTATACTTTTATCATTCTATCTTAAATAGATAGCACAAGGTCATATCTCTTATTATTTTATATACTTAGAAAGTTTCAGTCATAAACAACGAGATATTATTAGAAAAACTGCGATAATATCTTTCATTATTAGCCCAACAGTATAGTTCTCAACCAAGGTCAAGGATATTACTTCAAAGAAATTTTCTTTTTTTTTTTACTTAAATATTATTTCTTATGAATATGAACTATGAATATTACTTTATCAATGGTCGAAAAAAAAAATTAAGTCTTTGGGTCAAAATAAAGTAGTAATATGGAAATATTTTTTTTTTTGTTTTCAGTAAAGCGAATTTTGGGTCATTTTCTATATATCTTTTTTATATTTTTCTATTTATTATTCTTTATGGTATACGTTAACAGGAATAAAAATATAGCGAATAGCATAGAACAAAAATAACTCAAGATGGGGAAACAGAAATCATCAATTATTTGCTTGTATTGGGGAAATGTACACTTTGTTTATCCTAGCAAAGATAGAATCGTTACTTGTCTTTTAGTTGTTTATCTGTCGATATCGTAAAGAAAAACACAAACAATCGAATAATGGTTATGTTATCTATTATTTTTATACTTACATATTCTACTCAAATAATATTAGGAAGTGGTAAAGACATTATAGTTGAACGTCCATTTTATCTTCGTGCTCGTATACATGATTCTCGTACAGCTACTGTATTATTTGAAATAGCTCGAGAAACTTATCAACGAACATGTCAAATGTATAAATTTACAATTCGTCGTAATCGTGAACATCCATATCTTATGCCAGAACAAAATTTAACTTTTTGGAGAAATTCACTTGAATTAAAACATTTAGATGAAGGACATTATAGAGTATGTGCTATAATATGTTCGGAACAATTAGGAAAACCATCATATCATGATAAAAAATACAAGAATAAAAATAATACAGCACCAATAACAGCTTGTGTTAATTTTAGTGCATATCGTACTCATCTTCTTATTCTTACATTGTATATCCTTGTTTTCATAATTCTTGCCTGTTCGCATGTTATTTATTCATTACGTAAACGTCAATTTAAAGCTGGAATTAAAATAGCATTAATGGAACTGGAAAGTACTTTACAAAAATGGCGTACTAGTTCAACACCGCCAACACCAACCCGTGACATACAATCATATAATATTCTTCAAACTCTTGTTACTCTACCAGCATCACCTCTTCAACAAACAGAATTAGAATCGTTACAACGTAATGATCAAGAGCAACAACCAACAGTGGTGAGTTTTGGAATTCCAAATGAACATTAATATTCACTTTAACATAAAAGTGAAACAACTAAATTTATTCGAAAAAAAAAACATCGCCCCTTCCTTTCTATGCATATATACCGGGTGGCCCAAAAGTAAGGAAACAAAAAGGGTATGCTATAATAATGGATAATAGATTGTTAATGATCTTTTTTACACTTTTTATTGATGTGGAAAGCTGAAACTTTCAGACATAAAAGATCTTAACTAGATATATATGTGATAAAAATTTGAGCTCTCTACATCAATATAACGTATGAAAAATATCGTTAACAATTTATTATCCGTTATTATAGCATATCCTTTTTGTTTCCTTACTTTTGGGCTACCCGGTATATGTCAAATTTTGTCTTTATACAATATTGAAAAAAAAAATGATTTATTCATTGTCGTTGTTCACTGGATTTAAAAGATTATATGTAATACAATATTCCGGATAAGCTTGTTCACCACGATAAATAACATATTCGGGATAAGCCAGGCCACCTTGTGTTGGTCGACCTATAACGGAATGATGACCAGGTGGTGCATGAGCTAATTTTGATGCACTAAATTGCAAAAACGATCGTCCAAGACAAACACGGCATAATAACATTTGTCTTAAAAATTTTTATTTAAATGAAAAATTAAAATGAAAAATTTCAATTTTATTTTACCTTGAACATAAATAACATGATTTATCTTTATGTAATGTACACCCATTTCCACCACCAATACCATACACATATTGATTTGATTTTGAAGAATTTTCTGCAAAATAAATTCCAGCACCTATCAAATAAAACAACAAATATCTCTGTCATTGAAAGACATAAAATAGAAATATTGGAACTAACCAAACATGCCAGTTATAGATGCATGTCTTTCATCAAAACCTTTATGCATAATTGAATGAAGAAATGGTGAACCATGAAAAAGTAAACGTTCATTTTCATGACCATTATTATCATCTTGAATTTCATTTCGACGATGACAATAACGATCCCATAAACGTCGATTACGAATTTTTTCAATCTAATTTAAAATAAAATGTTAACGATGTTAGCATAATCTCTACGAAATTAAAATGTGAAACACGATGCAGTTGCTGTCGCTAATTACAAAGAGATTATTTTATTCTATCTAATTTGGGAGACATATTTTCACCATCCATGTACTTCATCCTCCAGAAATACAATAAGAAAGTAGTTCATATATCAATAATGAGACGTTATTGACATACGGTCTGTGATCGCAAGAGAGTGGAAAAACATTTTAGTAACAACGTATTTTTGACTTGTTTTCGATAATATTAAGCAATTCACTCAAATCCAGATAATAATTTTAATAGCCAATAGAGTTTTCTTTTACCAAGATTTCATAAATACACTATAATAGCAAAGTTTCTAAAAAACAGGCACGGTAATTTTCAGGTTCCAGAAGACTATTCTTTTTAACACTGCTATTTTAAAGAGCACAAAGTTCTGAATAAAATCAGAAATCATTACATACTCTATAACTTTCTCTTGGGGTTCCGGAACTTTGCCAATAAGACTTTCGCCAGTAGAATATTTGCCAATAGCGAAAGTCCTTTGTACTTTCGCTAGCTGTCACGAAACAATATTAACATAGGGTACATGTGAGGAGTGAAGCTAATGTTGTTAGAATATATATAGAGATCATAGCTTACACTTGCTAGTATAGTCAATAGGAATTTTTTCATCTACATTTAATTTACTCTCACGTTGTCGAAAGTACATGGACATTCGCCACTTGAAAAATATCCTGTTGGCAAAAATTATACTGACGAAATTCTCGCCATTCTTTCTCTTAAAAAGTTAAAAGTATCACAAAAACCGTAAAAAAATCGAAACTTATGAAAAAAATCACTTAAAAATGTCTTTTTTTTTCAGTTTTGTGATACTTTTAACTTTTTAAAGGAAGCCCGTAAAAACTGCATCAACCTCTTATTTTCTTCAGAATGTTATGTTCTTTAAAATAGCATTGTTAAAAAAATAGTCTTCTGTGATCTGAAAACTATCATGTCCAGTTTTTTTTAGAGATCTTGTCATTATAGTTCATTTATGAAGTCTTAATAAAAGAAAACTTCATTAGCTATTAAAATCACTATCTAGATTTAAGCTATGTATTTAAAATTATAGAAAAAAAATAATAAAAAATTAGTTGTTGTTAAAATTTTTTTACTCTTATTCTTCAATACTCCTTTTAGATTGTGTTTTACAAAATAAGAAACATAAAAAATCCCGATTACTTTTAATACTACATAACGAGTAAATATTCCACCACAATTATCTTTATGTTCACGAATAGTACTTTGTAACTACAATAGAAAAAAGAAAAATGTATAAACTTAAATTTTTATATTAAGACTTTTAAAATTACTTCATCTTCAACAAGTCGATATTCTTGATCATTTGAATCAAGTTCAATAAAAACTGATCCTCTATCAGGTATATTTGACCATGGATCTTTTGCTTGTTTATATAATCGTTCAATACCTTTAAGTAATTTATGTCGTTCACCATAAGCAATAATACCAATATCTTTTAAATCATTATGTGTCATTTCAGCAAGTATATCAAGTGTTATATGTTCACGTTCAAATAAATCTCTTAATGAATCTTGTTGTTGACTTGATTGAAATTGACATAAACTTAAAAATTCATCCATCGTCATATGAAGTGCTTGTTCTCGACGTTCATCATCTGTTATTAAACTCATACTACCATCACCGCTAGGTAAATGACGTTGAATAGTTGATTGTTGTAAACTTGATGCAGATGATGAACGTTGTCTTGAACTATTATTATAATTATTATTATTATTTTCTGCACCAAGTATTGATGTTGTTTCACGAGTTGCAAGTGTTAATGTTGTTCGATAACGATTACCAGTTGGTGATGTTGGAGATATTGAAGTTGACATTGCATCTAATAGTAATGATTTAACATCATCAGCATTAGCTAAATCTAATGGAGTTTGATTATCTTGATTTCGAAGATGTGGATTTGCACCATGAGCAAGTAATAAAGAACATAATTGAGTACGACCTTTAGATGCTGCTTCATGTAAAGGTGTATACGACCAATTATCATGTGCATTAACATCGGAATGATAATTAATTAATAAAGTAGCAACATCAACATGACCAAATGAAGATGCATTATGAAGAGCTAAGAAAAACAAAATAATAAATTAAGGTTTCTTGTCTCTCAAAGAAATCAATTTTCGTCAAAAAAAAGAAAAATGAAAATTGATATAAATGTATGAGAAGAGAGATTGACGTCTGATCTTTCAAAAACGACATGATTTTTTTGGTTTGGCACCTCGTTTTTTGCCAATTTAGATAGTTTTCGTCATTTTCCAGAAAAAGTGGGATGATTTTTTCTCTGTTTATGCTTTTCTGATCGCACATACTAGAATTCTCGAAGAAGTTTCATTATAACCGATTGCTTGTTTTATTTAAAAGAGCATGCGAAGCTGTAGTGTCTATTTTTTGAATTAAATTTTTGTATTCTTTGATAAAAAGAAAAACACTTCTATATATAGTTGACCATTCTTTTAAGAGGTTTTCGAGGTATTGAACTTATTTTCCTTTTTCTCTACATAACAAGTAAGAAAAAGAAAAGATTCTCTCATGCCCTACAGTCTGACATGCTCTGTCAAACAAAAATAAATTAAGTATATAAAATGAATGTCCACGGAGAACTCTAGGTTGCCAAATGAATTACTATGACAGAAAAAAGTTTAACAACAACCTCTTATCAACCTTCTTTTTATAATGCTAAGCACCTAATTCAAATTCAGATAGTGATTTTAATAGTCAATGAAATTTTTTTATCTAATACGTTTTATATCAACATTTTCTAGATGAACTATGTATGATAGCAAGGTTTCTAAGAAATCAGACACGGTGCTTTTCAGATCTTAGAAGACTAATTTTTTCTAAGACTTGAAAACTATCGCGCTTGGCTTTTTAGAAACCTCACTATCATAGTTCATCCATGAAATTTTGTTAACGAATACATTATATGAACAACTCCATTGGCTATTAAAACTATTACCTGAATTTGTGCTAATTACTTAACATTATAAAAAAAAAGAAAAATGTGTTGTAGTTAAACTTGTTTGAGCCTTGTTTGTTGAATAGTTCATGGGATTTGAATATAACTGATCCAAGATCGACTTTTGAATGGGACAGTTAAGTCTGTCGACTTGGTCCTGGATCCTAATCCGTCGTGCGCTACTCATCGGATACAAAAAAAAATAGAAACAACTACTTCGTATCTTCGGGGCGATTCTTCGATTCCGTTTAGAAAACTTCATTGAGAATATCAAAGTTCGGTTTGACCAGGCTCAAAAATTTTGAACCCAACCGACTCTTAGGAGATAGACTTAATTCTAGAAATTAAATATCTAAATTACCTATTAATCCACCTTTATCCACAGCATTAGGATTACTACCATTTTCCAATAAAAATTGTGCTATTTCATAATGATTATATCCAGCTAAGAAAAGAAGAATTAAAAAATTTAAAGAACAAAAAAAAACAAAAGAAGATTTATATTTATTTACCAGCTAAATGTAATGGTGTACTATTTCGTCCTAATGGATCACGACAATTAACATTTTCTGGTGTTAATAATTTTCTTAATCGTTCTAAATTTCCTTTTTTAGCTAATTCTAAAATAGCACTATCACCACGAAGTAAATCAGCTACATCACTATCACGTTCTTTAACTAAATCGAGTGGTATAGCACCATCACGATTTTTTTTATTTAAATCAGCACCATATTTAATAAGTAATTTACATATTTCAAATTTTCCTTTAGCTGCACTTTCATGTAATGGTGTTACTTTCCATAGATCAGTTATTTGAGATGATGCACCATTATTAAGTAAAAGTGCTGTAACTTCAAGATGACCATAACTACAACTAGAAGAAAAAAAACAAAGATATACATAAATCTAATAAAATCAACTTTTCTATTATACCTATTATGTAAAGGAACAAGACCACCTGCCAATATAGAAAAAAAAATAAGTGAAATGATTTTTATTGAAAAACAAAAAAATGATTTTGATTTTATTACCTTTATCTCTTGCTGTTACCTCAGCCCCCATGGCTAATAAATATTCAACAACTTGTAAACGATTATATCCGGCAGCAAAATGAAGTGGAGTACTATTTCTACCTTGAACATCACGACAATTAACTAATGATGGATTGAAAGTAAGTACACGCTTAATACACAAAAAACAAAAAAATTTGAATAAGGAAAAAAAATTTCATATGAAATTAAATAATAAACCTTAACAACATCAAGATCACCCGATTTTGATGCTTCAAGTAATTGTAATTGAAGATCGGTTATATTTGGTGTTAATATAACTTTTTCATTTTCATAAGCTAATCATTGAATTAAAATATCATTAAAATAAAATTTCTTTTTTCTCAATACTTACTCATTAATAATTGTTGAATATTCGATGCTGAAGTTATATCTAATGCTGTTTGTTCATAGGATGATACAATTGAAGTATCAATTTTATGTGTAATTAAAAATCGACAAACATT
Source organism: Rotaria sordida (assembly GCA_905250125.1). Taxonomy (NCBI): domain Eukaryota; kingdom Metazoa; phylum Rotifera; class Eurotatoria; order Philodinida; family Philodinidae; genus Rotaria; species Rotaria sordida. The sequence continues at coordinate 75,197 of CAJNOL010000684.1, read as the reverse complement.
TAAATGTCCATTTTTAACTGCATGATGTAATGCAGTTTGTCCTTGACCATCAAGTAAATTAATCTATAAATTTTCAAAGATTTATTTACAATAATAAACTTCGAAGATTAATATATTTACATCAGCATTATGTTTTAATAAAATTTCTAAAAGATCACTATGATCAGCTTCAGCACATATATGAATAGGAGCCATTTGTCTAATATAAAAACAAAAATTACAGTAAAGAACAAAATTTTTTCACTCTTCATATCTCGACTAATATACATGCTGGAGATCTATATAAAGATTTGAAGCAAAGATAGGTGTCCTTCATCAATCTCATGTTTCAGTACCGAATTCGAAGTACAGTATGTACACATAAATTTTCAGACTTCTAGCATGTATAGTAGCCAAGACATGAGAAATGAAAAACTACTATATTCTAAAATTCTTTTACGCTGTATTTAAAACGTTAACAAGAGCACCACGCCGAATTAACATTTCAAAAATTTGTCGACGATGTTTTGCCAATGATGATGTACAAGAGATATGCTAGAGATCAATAGATTTATTTCTTATTTTTATTAATCATAGAACTTACTAATGGTGAATCTCCTGTTTTAAAATGTCTAAAATTAATTGTTTCATTAGATAAAAATTTTTTAACTCGACTAGTATCTCCATTATGTATTGCATCAAGAAATGAATATCCATGATATTCAGCTAAAAGATTAATTATTATCAAAAAAAAACAAACATAATAATAATAATATTATTATTAATTTTGAACATACATAAAATTCTATCTCGTAATTCACGACTAGCAGCAACATCTAATACTGCTTTACCATGACAATTTGTTAATGTTGGATCAGCTCCATGACTTAATAAAAGAGTACAAACATCAATACGAGATTTTGAAGCAGCTTCATGAATAGGTGTATATTGCCATAGATCACAAGTATTTACTTGAGCACCATGCTATTAAATGTATGATCATGTTTAAATTTCATATAAAAATAAGAAAGTCTTACTTTAATCAAGAGCTCAGCAACTTCGTAATCTAGACAAGGCAAATGATGAATGAAAATAAGATAGATTGAATATCACTTACGTCCATATGAAGCAGCATTATGTAATGGAACCTAAATAAATGTATTTTAAATTTATCAAAATAACGGATGATGCAAAAGTTTTGCATTAATTTTCTTTTCAGTATAACGTAACAACAACTCGTCATCGAGACTAGACAGATCTTTTGTTAGAAAGAATAAAGTCTGCTTGTGTGTAAAAATATTTTGTTCAAAATATGAATTGAAGGCTGAAAAGTTTTAAGAACATGTTTGATAGGAACAAAATATTAGATATTATAAGAAAAACTTCATTGAGCGTGTAATTATACCCATACATAACGTGCTTAAAAATTTCGCAAGTCGACTATAAGACAAATTGATTTAAATACACTTCTGATCATTGATTTTGCTTTCGGACAAGAAAACTATCTAGACTCTGTGACTAGTGATTATGATGTTATTTGAAAAAATATCTGATAACTTACAAGTCCACCTTTATCTTTGCATAGAACATCAGCACCATGTTCAAGTAATATTTTACAAATTGTTAATCGATTATAACCAGCTATAAATAGAAAAAATGAGATAAATCAAAATTTTTTTGTTTTTTAAAATACCAGCTAGATGTAATGGAGTTGACTAGAAAAAATAATTGAAATGATTTATATTTCTTTTTAATCTATATTTAAATGAAAAATTTTAACATACTTTTCTTCCATCACTTGCATGACAATTAACATTAGCTAATGTTAATAAACTTAATAGTTTTTCTTCATTACCCGATCGAGCTGCTTCAAGTAATTCATCTTTTCGATATTCACCTATTATTAAAACAAATAATTTACTATGATCAAATCAATTAAAAATACGATTTTACCAGTTAATACTGGTCGAGTTGATGAATCAGCAAGATCAAGTGCAGTTTTTCCATCACTATTTTTTATATTTGAATCTGCACCATGTTGTAAAAGAACTATATTTTATAAATTTATCAATTTAATATACTAATATATCAAGAAAAAATAATACTTACTAAGACAAACATCAACTTTTCCTTTACTAGCTGCTTCAGCAAGTGGACTATAATTCCAATTATCTAATGCATTTACATCCGAATGATAATTAAGAAGTAATTGAACAACTTCAGCATGACCAAAACTTGCTGCATTATGTAATGGAATTAGACCTCCATCATCTTTCATGTGAACGTTAGCATTTTGATTTAAAAGATATTCGACTACATCCTTACGACCGAATCCTACAATATCATATTATTTAAGAAGCAAAGAAAATACAAATAAAAAATTTCTATTATACATTATCCTAATCATCGAGCAGCGGATCCTTCCGTTACTTTGTTCCCTGCAAGTCTCCTTAATATTAATGTTTAGAGCTATTCATGTACTTTCATTAACCGAATTTTTTCAAGCAATTTCATGAAAACCTCATGCATTGTATTGTCAATCGATTTTTGAGTGAGAAAGGAGGTGAGACTTTAAATTTAACCATTCGAAATATTATATTAACACTTTTTCTTTATTTTTTTTCTCGAACTAGTTTAACAAGTATTTATCATGAATAGTATATCTTATGTATTTTTTATTCTTACCAGAACTAAAATGAAGAGGTGTCGATTTTCTTCCGAGTATATCTTGTGCATTAATATTATCTGGTGTAAGTAATTTTTTAACTTTAGTTAAATCTCCATTCCGACAAGCTTCAAATAGTTCTTTTAATGTTTCATCCATTTCTAACAATTATCGCCATCATCATTGATCATATTGGCTAGAGAAATTTTGTTGTCTGCTTTCTTTTTTTTTGTTTCTTTTTATAACTCAAATGAGAAAATAAAAATTCTAAAATAAACAAAAAGTAAAAAACAAAACAAATAAAATTAGCAAGAATCAAAATATATATTTATTTTTATTATTTTTCTTGTTTAAAAAATTTACAATAAAATAATATCATGATGTCATATTAATATTATTTCGAACAGTAATTGAAAATTTATATTCATGATCACAACCCATATAACAATCAGACATTAGATAAAGTATATAATCATATATACCTGTTGATGGTGCAATAAAATCTAAAACAATTTTAGTTTTTTCTTGTATTGTAAAACGTTTTATTGATAATAGAGTATTTGTTTTTGAATCTTCAATAACTAACCACCATTCTTCTTGACGTTTTTGTGGAAATAATGGTGCCATAATTGATCCAGAGAGTTCATTAAGACGTTCTAATGTTACATTTACATTAATTACACTATCAGCAATGATATTATCTTTATTAGGAATTTCATATGATACTTCAATATTTGGATAATGATTACAAAAATGAGCAACATCAGATAATTGTAATGTATTTAATTGAAGTAATTCTATGCGTTGATTATCTTGCATTTCAATTAAATCATAAATATTTTCGATCTTCTATAAAATAAAGAAAAATAGTTTAAAATAAAAAATAAAATAAAAAAATAATAATTAAATATAAACCTGATTAATACATCGTTGAATAATTTCATTTGTAAAATGTGGTATTTGTTTTAAATAAGAATCTTTATTCCACATAGCTTGTATTATCATTTGTGTTAAATTCATAGCTATTAATGCTGATGATGACCAACCATTAGAACTTAAAACATCAACACATGCTTGAATCAAACGAATAGCCTATGAGACAAAAAAAAAAATGGAATAGAGAAAAAGAAAAAAATTTCTTTTGTTTTACTTTGATTAAAATTTCATTGGTATCTTTTTGAAGTTCATATGACAATTGTATACGTGATAAATGTGCTTGAAGTAAAAGATTAGTTTTCACATGTGGATCATTAAATTTAACATCATTATTTAATTTATTTGGTAAATGTGTTGAAAGCTAAGAAAATAAATAAAAAAAAACAATCATTAAAAAAAAAAAGTTTTTGAAATAATGTCAAACCTGTTTTAAAATATTCTCTTCATTACGACGAATTGGAATATCTTCATATTCAGCAGCATTGGAAATAATATCAAGTAACGTATGAAACTTAATTTTTGATGTTAATGATTTATTAAATAATTCTAAAACAAAGAAATTGGATGATGTATTATTTAGAATTTTTATTCTTGTACATTACTCACCAATTGTTCGATAATTAATATAATAATAAGCTGCAATCATTCCAAGATTCTGTGGTGACACATCTACTTCATTTTCAATTGTAATACACTATAAAAAAAAATAAAAAGAAGAATCAATATATGAACAAAATCATTCGTTAGCGACGAGATAGAATACGAATGTACAAACGAAAAATTGCTCTTATCATTGAGTCAGAAATTCAAAAACCAGTTTCAAACGGTACAAATCTTTCTTTAGGATCTCTAGAAAATCGATTTTTCTTTTTTTTGAAATTTTGCTTTTATTTACCTTTGATTGTTCGAGATTATATAATGTATTTTCAACTAATTCCGACAAATGATCAGATAAATATTGATGTGAAATATTTTGTAAATTATAATAATTTGGATTTAATGTCATACGTCTATAAAGTAATGTCCATGTTAAATAATCAATAGCATCTTGTTTATTTTCAATAGTTTTTGTAACAATTTCAGCATTAAAACAATCATGTAAATAATGATCAAGATGAGATTCAATAGGTATTGATTCATAAAGAAATTTTTTATAAAAATCTTTTTTAGATGATAAACACATTAATATAACTTTTGTTTTATTTTCTTTTAATGAAATATTCGATCGACTTATCATTTGTAAAATATCATTTATTGAATAATCATCATATGTATGTATTTTACTATAATAATATTGTGTATCCATAATAATAACCAAATATGAATAAATTTTTAATGTATATAACATATTATATGATACAATACAAATTTGTATAGCACCAGATGTAAATAATTGTTGAATTAGAGAACAATCTTTTGTATTTAAATCTTCATGTAAAAAAGCAATACCATGTAAAATAGTTTGTTTTAATATTTGATTTTCAATTTGTTCTATATATAATTGAATATCATTTATTGAAATATGTAAAAATCGATTTTGTTTTTGTTCAGTATTAGCTAATGTTAAGATATCAATAGCTGTTGATTGTGATAAATTTTTTGATGAAACAAAAATAATTACTGGATATATTGATGAATGACGATCAATTATTTGATAAACTGGTTTTGTCATTGCAATTAAACGTGATGCATTATGTGTCATATTGAAATCCTTGATTTTTTTTTTAAAAGAAAACATAAATTATCATTAAAAAAAAAAGCAGAATTGTTTTTTTTTTTAGATTCACTTACTTGAATATGTAAATCAAGTTGAATAGGTCGAATATTTGGTCGAAAATTAAAGGTTGTATGTGTAGAACAACCAAGCCATTGTGCAATATCTTTAGCATTAAGTATTGATGTTGACATTGCAATTATACGAATTTTTTTTCTAGTTGAGAACTTATATAACGCATACGAGAACAAATTATTTCAAGAATAGCCTAGAGAAAAGATATTATTAATGAAAATTATTCAATAATTCAAGAAAATATATTCTTCTAATAAAAAAAAGAATCTGAACTAGTGCATTATTTGTAAAATTCTAGGATATCATAAATTTGAAATATACTTTCGGTTTGACTTGAGAAGAGCAGGTATTTTTTTCATGTTATATATAGTCGCTATTTTAATAAAATAAAAAGTAAATAATAATGTCTCATTATTATTAAAAACCGATCAAAGTCATGTATGTATTCACAATTATGACATTTGATACTAACACTACGTTCTATTCCAGCGTTAGCAATAATAAACCTAAGTGAATCTTGATTCACTTGCTTTTTTTGTGGAATTTGAGATGATCTTTGCTTCTTTTGTTGCTGTTTATGAAAGAAACAAAATAGTATAGTTTTTTTTTCCTATATAAAATAAAAGTTTAAAAATCGTACTGTAATTGTGAAAGTATCTATTGAATGTCGATTAATTCCAATTGCAAAAAGTCTTACCCGTGTAGGACACTAGTAAAAAATGGACATATCCTGAAGAAACAATATTATCAGAATAGCTTTCATTATTTACAGGATATGTTTTCTCTTGTAAAGATCGCATTACTTTATCCATTAAAAAATATGAATTTGCTACAGATTGACGTTTGATCCGTTGACACTTTTATATACTATCAGACTTCTGTTGATTGTTCTCTAGAGAAGATAGCAACGTCTTTTTTAGTGGGGTAATCAGGATTTTGACAGGGAGGGAAGGGCTTGTGATAGAATTTAGCTAGCGTGGCTTCACAATCGGTGGGAGAGCCCAATCCTTCTTGGTTATGACATTAGTCTTTTTCTTAGATCCCTTATATATTGTTAATTGTAGTCATCATTGCAAAATGTTCTAGTTTAACTAATGAAACTTACTCCATCATCTGAGTTGATACAGTGTAGATCATCGACAATAAATAAATGAATATTTTGAATATGTTTTCGTTGTTTCCATCGACGTGATAAATTATCCCATTTTTCTGGTGTTGAAATAATAATATCACCCTAAATTGAAAATAGTCAAAGAATTCAAAAATTTTCATTTTTATATATCGAACATACTTTTGCAATTAATTTAAGATCGATGGATATTTCACCAGAAAGCATAACCACTTTTCGATCAATTATTCCAAAACGTTTGTCCCAATCTTGTCGTATAATTTCTGCTAATTCTTCTTTTGGTGTTATATAAACACATTTAGGTTCAGATATTTCTTTTAATTTTTCATCAGAAAATAATCTTAATATGGCAAATTCAGCACATATTGTTTTACCAGAACCATTTGATGCACCCAAAAATACATTTTCATCCGTATGATATAATGTATTAAAAACTAAAACAAAAAAACAAAAAAGTAAATTCAAAAAAAAAATATGTCAAACAATTCATTTTTTACCTTGTGTTTGAATACAATTAAAAACTTTAAAATTATATAATTCTTCATATTTTGAATTATTTAATACATTAACAGGTAATGGTTGTAAATCGAGTAATTCAGTTGATTCTAGTTGTTTTTCTGGTAAGATTAAATGACGAAATGATACAGCTATTTGAGTTTCTGATGATAACCATCGATCAGATACAACACGAATAAAATATTGTGGTGGTAATGCTTCATAAATTGGAACGAAAAATTTTACATAATGTTCATCTTTACAATATTTTCTAAATGAAAAACGAAAAAACAAAAAAGATTTTATATAAACTCCAATCAAAGATAAGTTTAAGTGATGAATCAAAAATCGAAAGATTTAAGTTTTATGTATAATATCAAGGGAATGAAATGAATTTAAACAACAGCTGAATCTAATTTATGATTTCTGGGATAGTTTTCTCTAAACTGAAACCACTAGAAAGGAACTAAAATAACTTGATCCCACACATATCTCGATTTCGGACTTAGTCGAGTCCATGTGTCTAGAGATTTTTGATTACCCTATGTAAATAATCGACAAAAAAAAAGTATCTCGCATTTTTCAGTTCGAATTGGGAAAAATTACAATAAACTAGATCTGAATTTCATGTTCAAACGTAAAAAATTTTCAACTCAATGAACTTCTAATGGAAAATCGTGTTCATAAATAATAAACTTACTTTTTAAGAAGAAAATATTCATGATGAAGTAAAACTTCTGCATCACCATCTTCGACAAAAATCCAAAATGGCTAAAAAAAAAAAGAACATATTCCTAAAATATTTTTTCTATCAATCAAATATGAATATACCTCGCTTGTTCCATGAATTGTTTCATTCCATTGAAAATCAGGTGTTATTGTTAATTCAACTTTAAGCATTGATCGTGTAATTGGTAAAATATGTACAGTTAATTCTAATTTAGGTATATAATGTATATGCTTATAAACTGTTTGTCCAATTTTAGGTTCACGAAGAAATTCACCTAAAATATTTTGTTTATTTCTAGTTTAAAATAAAATAAAATATTCTTACCAATTTCATTTGCATCTAAATCATAGAATCTATCCCATGAAATATTTTTCTTTTCAATTGTTTGATTAATTATATTTGAAATTTTTTTAAATTGTCTTAATGGACACATACTTTGCCACCTAGAAAATAAAATTTTCAATTTAAAAGTTTTCTCTTTTTTTTTAACATAAATCATCTATCTTACATTCGTTTATCAATCATTTTTGCTAAATTTAATGTTTTATCTACACATCTTGCCCATTGTTTTTTTAAAACAATTTCAAATATTACTCGAATTAATCTTTCAGCATTCTGTATTATATAAATCATATCAGCCATTAATACTAAACCATTAAGTTTTAATTGAGATATATAAACTTGTAAAAGTATATTTATTTTTGTATTTGATTCATCAATATTTTCTTTAATAGGTATTGGTACATGTTCAATTAATTTTTTTAATTCATATTTTTCTTCTTCTCGTACAATTATATGACGAAATTCTGGTGATAATGAAAATATATGAAATAATTCAATATCATTTAATGTTGGTTTCAATAATTTATTATATATTGCAATTGTTTCATGACTACAGTAATAATAACTTGCAATTCGACCATGATCAGTCATTTGAAACTTACCTGTTCTACGATCATAATGAATTAAATGACTTTTATCTAATTGTATTGCTGCAGAATGAATTAAATCTAAACGTCGTTGAAAAAGAGTATTATCAATAAGTAGAGTTTCATTTGATACACCATATAATTGAGGTTGTTTTTTCATACGTATATATAAATAAGTAGAACAAAGCCATTCAGCAGCTTCATGAATATTTTCAATAGTTCCAAGAACAATTTCAGCATTAAGATTATCAATTAATTTTGATATCATTTGACTTTCAATTGGAAGCTAAAATATTACAAATGAATTGGTTTTGTTTTTTTTTTTGTTTTTCTTTTTTTACTTACTTGTTGATTCATTAATGATAAATAATATTGTAATTCATTATGATTAGTTATTAAAATACCTTGACCAATTTTATCATATTGAGGACGACCAGCTCGACCAAACATCTAAAATTCAATAATAATAATAATAAACAAATTTATTTAATATTATCAAACAACTTACTTGCATAACATCAAGTGCACTTAATTCAGCCCAACGACCTTTTTCAGGATTATAAACTTGTGTGCCTTTGATAATAACTGTATGTGCAGGTAAATTAACACCCCAAGCAAGTGTAGCTGTTGATATAAGTACTTGAATATGTCGTTTACGAAAAAGATCTTCAACTAAAATTCGATCAGCACGACTCATACCAGCATGATGAATAGCAAATGAATATGGAAGAAGATCTTTTAGTTCCAAATTCTTAAATAGAAAATAATAATTGTATGATAAATGTTTATTTTATCATTAAAATCATTGTTATTGTTTTACATCTACATTATAAATACATCTATGATTTATAGTTAGTTGACTTTTCTTAATTATTTAGATAGTTGAAGTTTTTTTTGTTCCTTGTTTTGATCTTCAAAACAAAAAAAAAGAAGAATTATAAACTTCAGACTGAGTCTCTCTAACATCTAGTACATATTACACATTAATCCATTATAATCCAACTACAATTCTGAAGATTTAAAGTATGTCAAATAAATACATACGATTATTTAAGATGCTAAATATCGAGATATGTAGGAAAAATATATAAAACTTATAGAATATAACATAATGTATCATAGTGCCTTATTGATTATGCTTTCTTAAACTTACAGAATGTTAGCGAGTTGTCTTATGTGCTACCAAAAATATTATAATCAAATCGATCATAATGACTCAGTAAATTCCATTAAAAACAATAAGTAATATGTATAAGCTGGCAGATTACAACTCAAAGACAATCGACTAACCATGTTCTTGTGACTCTATTTCAAATTTTCTCAACATTCGAAATAATTATTATCCTAGAAATGTTTTCTAGAAAAACAAAAAAAATTATGATTTTCATAACAATTAAACTAAGTAATAAAATCATTCATACTAACTTTAGTTAATTCGATTGCCATTTGTAAAGTTTCTTGTGAAACTGAATCTGCTTTAAGAAAACATCCAATGGTACTTTTTTCTATACATCCATCACGTAGAGTACGTGCTGTTCGTCCTGTTTCTTTTCTTGAATGTACAAAAATAAGTACCTTAATAAAAAAAAAAACCAACATGAATTAAAAGAGAAATCGACTAATAAAAATTCTTACTTGATTTTTTCCAGCATGTTCCATGACTTTTTCATAAACAAGATCATTCATCATATGAAAACGTTTAATGGCTTTTTTTTCTGTTATACCAATATATTCTTGTTCAAGTGGTACAGGTCGATAACTATTATCAAAATAAAATAAACCTGTAGATTTTACATTCAAAAATTCGGCTATATCTTCATAATTAGGTAATGTAGCACTTAATCCAACAAAACGTACATGATTTTTTATTGTTTTAATTAAATGATTTGTTCGAGCAATAATTGCTTCAAGTATAGGACCACGATCATCATGTAATAGATGTATTTCATCAATAATTATTAAATGTACTAATTGTGTATATATACGTTCATCACCTTTACGTGTTATAATATCCCATTTTTCTGGTGTACAAATAATTATTTGTGTTTGATTTATTTCTTCTTTGGTTAATTGATGATCACCAGTTAATTCTGATACTTTAATACCATAGGAATTTAAACGCTAGAAAAAGAATATTAAATAAAACAAAAAAATAAAATTTTCATATTAAATATTAAAATTGTAAAAAAAAAATTACCTCTGTAAAACTATTAACTATTTCTTGAATAAGTGATTTCATTGGTGCAATATAAATTATTTTAAATTCATTAGTATTAATACTATTATCAGACATAATATGTTTACCTATTTCATGTAGAATACAAAGTAATGCAACATTTGTTTTACCAGCACCCTAGAATTATAATAAAAGTTTAATATAAAAAATAATTTTTTTGTTTTTGTTTGTAACTTACAGTCGGTGCACATAATAAAATATTTTCATCAGTTTCAAATATTGTTTTAATCATATGTGATTGAATACGATTTAATTCTTTATAGCCTTCAAATGCTGGTTGAACATATTTAGGTAAATTTGATATTGGATAAAGAATCTAAAATTTGTTTAGAAAAATAATAACACTATCTTTGCAAGATTAAAATTCGAGACTTTTCTAGAAAGCCTTGAGCTCGGCTCTGGAACTCATGCGCTAATGATATATTGATATTATGGTTGGATATTAAAGGGAAAAAAAAGCGAGACTTCAACACTCCGAAGTACTATATTTCATTTTGTACTTCAGAGTACTGAAGTTTCGCTTGATTCGAAGTTATAGAAGATTGTAACAAATAAACGCGAAAATTGGTTTTTTTTCGAATCGAAAGATTGAAAAACAATTTCAGATTATATATAATTTTCTCAGGGATGTCTTTAATTTACAGTAAAAAAAAAAACTCCTAATTTTTATAAGCAACATTTTTTGACGAGGATTTTCTCTGTGTTTTCCGACTAATAGTAACAAGAAGAGCAAAGACTTTTTTATACTATTAAATTGCACATATGTCGGAGTATATGTTGCACTATTTAAATCATCAAAAAGTATCAGATTTTCATTCCTATACTTCAAAACTCCTTTTAGATCATGTTTTATAAAAACTTTTATTTAACTTACTTCGTCGGAATTAAATCTTGAAGGTTTAAGAGAAGGTATATGTATTTCTTCATAACCTTTCTTTTGTAAACGAAAAGATCCATTTGGTAATTGACAAGTTTTATTTGACATAAAATGATTTCCTTGATGAAATGTTAAATCTTCAAAATCAAGAATTTGATGTGTTGTATTATTATTATCTATTTCCATGTTTTCTTGATCACGATTAATTTGTAATGTTGATAAATCATGCAATATCCATATTAATTCTGGATTATTTCTCATTTTTTCTTCAATATGTGTTTTTTCTAATGTAGTTTGTGCTCTTGCAAGTAGAATACAATAAAGAACTATTAAAAAAGAAAAAAAGGAAAAGATGTTTATTATTTATGAAAAAAAAGACAAAAGAGGATAAGCTTACTCATTTGTCGATGTGTTCGTAATGTTTTAATAAATTCAAATTGTTCACAACCAAGTAATATAATAAGTTTATTTTCTAATTCATGATTATTCGATGTTGTTTTAAGAATATCAAGAAGTTCTTCAGCTTTGTTTTTTGCATCTGTAATATTCGGATAGATTTTGCTTAAATTACGTTCTAACCAAAATGCATCAATTGCATGTGGTTGTAATGTATTATTTGTTCGAATTAAATCATCACTCTAAAAAAAATTATTTAGTTCGTTTTAATTTATATAAAATACAATAGTCACAAAAAGTCCTACTACTAAGTAAAATGTATCTAAACTTTAATCCTTTAGTCTCTTAGTTTGTTTACAAATAGAGTATGTTGAACTCTGATTGCAAAGACTAATCAGAACTTGATCAGCCTTCATGTAGAGAAACTAGAAGGTCAATATAGATTTTTTCTTGCTTCAGACAAGAATATTTCAACATAGAATAACATTGAACTCTTCATTTGACAGCTCGGTGCTGCCACTATCACTAATAAAAATCTCATATCAAATAGTTTTACTTTGCTTGATTTATGAAGTAATCTTTTAGATTAATTCCTACATGACAGTTAATGAAAATCGTTGAAAAGTGACACATATCTCTGGCTAATTTTAGCCATTTCTCTTGAGATTTTCTTCAATGATTATCCTGTTCTAATCGTATTTCACGATTGCAATCGTCAATGAAGAAGAGATCCATGCTGAGACTGTTGCAGGCAATGGAGACTTTCCCACGCTTCAAGATTACAGCGGATTGAAGTACTTTACTTGTGAGACAATATAGACATGCGAATCTTATAGAGGTTAGTACATTTAAATAGCGGAAAATTAGAAAGTGTCTAGAAAAAAATCTTTTTTGCACCCTAGGGAAAGAAACAATGGTGTCATTGTAAATCCTTTTCATTAAGACCTATCGACTTCGAGTTGCTATTTGTAATCAGAATTTACCGAACTCTATATGTAATCAAAATATTAGGCAAAAGGATTGACTTCTTGCAACTACTGTAAAACAAAAAAACAAAATAATAAATTACTCTTATGCAATAACTTGTTTCTTGAATATTTTCATCCATTGGAATTTCTCCAACATCGGAAATTTCATCTTCGTTGTCATCATCATCATCGCTTGAACCTTCAAATTGAATAGGAACACCAATTGTTTCATCGATTGTATCATCTAAAAAAATAGAATATTGATTATTGATTACATTCCTTTTCCTTTTTTGTTCTCCACTTACTTTCAATGTCGAACGACCAATCGGTAATTTTTTTACTAAGATTAATAAGAAAATTAAAACGTTCATCAGACATGCCTGGTTTTAATAATGTTTCAATTTTATTTTTACGATCTTGATTAGTTAATTTATTATCTTTAAGTAAAATTAATATTTCATCAGCAGCACTGCGTAAAATAGTTTGTGTCTAAATTAAAATAAGAAATCGAATGAAAAAATGTTTTTGTGTTGAAAAGAAAAAAAGAAAACAAACCTGATCACCAATAGTTTCTTGAATAAAATTAAGTAAAGTTTCATATATTTGTTTTGTTTCATAAGTTTTTGGTTGATATAAAATATTAGATGTATCATCTGTTAAATCACTAAGTAATGTTTGTCCTTTAAATCGAGTTATATCATAGATCGATGAATGATCTTCATCTTTCTTTTGTTTTCTAAATAAATAAAACATATAAAATAAGAAAATAAATAAATAAATATGAAATAACGAACTTATTAATAGATGCTGGTCGTGTGTGTTGTACTCGATCACCCATTCGAAAATCTTTTATATCTTCAACAATTGATTGTACTTCACCAGTAGATTTATTACGTTCATGTTGATCATTCGATGATGAATTCGTTGGCAAGACTAGATTTGAATTCTGTTTAAAGAAAAGGTCTAAGATATTGCTTAAAGTATAATTAAAATTGTAAACTTACAGATTTATGATTATATTGGGAATGGCGAGCAACTTTGTCAGCCATTATTCGTACTTGTCAGATATCACAGAAGAGATTTATAAAAAAAAAATGAATGTTTGGATATAGACTTATCATAAAATTTCGACAGATTATGACGAAAGAACGATAAGCAGAAGAGCAGTAACTTGCAAAATAATTGAGTAAGAATACATTGGAGAGATCAAGATCGATTTATAATCAAGTAGACACTGTTTTATTGTATACTAGTGGCATCTACAAAGAAATTATGTGTTCCAGATTTACAATAAAATTTTGTATTATGAACTAGACTGAACTTAATTCGCTTCAATTGAGAAATGACAATTCTTAACCTGTTCAGGAAAAAATTAAAATTATATTGATATTTTTATAAGTGATGTGAACAGTTGTTAAAAAACATATTGATGCGTAAATTAGACCTTGATATTTTCAAATCAGCGACGTCACGCCACTCCGTCTTCTTCATAGCAAAGAAAGAATAGTACCATAAGACTTGACAGTTTTTCATCACTTGCTGATGATACTGTCCTTTTTTTAAGAATACAGCTAAATTTATAAAAATGAATGATTATCAGTAGTCTCATTTTTTGGTTTTTGAATTAGTATATTATTTACGCCATTTGATTGTATGAAAATAAAATAGCGATTGCGACGCATATTTAGGAAGAACAGTATGGAGTTTGCATATGCTCGTAAACAATTGTGTTAAGTCATATAAGACGATCTTTTGGCAGTTCATTTAGTTCACAATTACGATCGTATATATCTGTTACTACATACAAAGCAATAGTATCATATATAGAAGAAAGGAAGAATATTCCTACCTTTCGACTACTTTTCGGTATGGACTGCTGTCTAGTAGTAGATTCAATAGCCTGACATCTTCTCGACAATTAATACTAGCTGTAGATCTGAATAGAAGACCAGACCATAACGACTCATCATATATGGAAAAATAAAAAGCAAAACTGACACCATGCACGAAGACATTAATCGAGCATTTTTTGTTTTCGTAATTCATCATATTCCTTTGTATACAACACCGAGATATACGATTGTAAAGCTAAGCTATGTAAATTCCTGTATTATTTGGAATACGGTCGTTTATAAATGTAGTTATTTAACCGGAGTGCTTGAAAAATTTGCTGAAAATTCGCTTTTCAAAACACTTTTTCGATTAGCCAGAGCATATATTTAATGAATCGGTGGAGAAAGAAGGCGAACTTTTATACTACTCTGTGGGTCTCTCAATTATATTGGTTTTACAGTCATTGAAATGTCTTGAATTTAACTAATGAATGGATTCGATTGGTACGACAGGTAATATAATAATAAAGAATCGTATCAATCGATTACACTACCTTCAAAACATAAAGTATATATGTACCCTTCTCTGTCAAAGCTATGACAGAAAGAAAAAAAGAAAGAAAGAACGAAAGAAAGAAAGAGTGTTTTCAATGTGAATCATTAGGAAATGACACACGTTGCTTTCATTTATTTATGGTTGTGCAAGAGCCAGAATGCAACATTATCAAGCATACATTTGTATTGGTCTTTTATTCACGTGTATCGTTTTACTTGTAATGCTTTCGAAAAACGGACAACAACAACAACAACCACTACATATTCTTGCTTTTGGTGATTCTCTTACAGAAGGGTATTATCGTTATGGTCTAGCTTTTCATCCATATGCAACACATCTAACAAATTTGTTCGACTCAGCCAACATTCCTGTAAAGATACATCAACAAGGTGTAAGTGGTGAACGGGTTGTACCTAGCATGGTTAAAAGACTTCGTAGGCTGCTTGAAAACAATGTATCCTACGACTGGATTATTATACTGGGTGGTACCAATGATTTGGGTTCGAGTTCATCGGCTGAAGATATTTTTAAGAAAGGTTTAGAGCCAATGTATGAGATGTGTCTTAATCGTGTACAATCAAAAGCTAAGTTGGTAGCAATGACTGTTATTGAAAATGCACATGATTCACCAACACATGCTAGAGATAAAAATAGACAAGAATTGAATAGAATGATTCGAGATTATGTGGCTAATGCTAATGATCAAAATCGAGTGTATCTAGTGGATCTTGACAAAGGTATACCTTATCATTCTGTAGACGACAATAAAGAACGAGAACAAATTTGGGATGATACTATTCATTTGACAGCTGCTGGATATGATCGTATGGCAACATTGATCTTTGATGCAATTAAAGATAGAATTTAATTATTATTTGTTAAGTATATAACGAAATGGAATAGTTTTTCATTTTACAAAATAGTTAAAAAATAACAGAAAACTTGTATGTACGTGATATTGTATCATGAAATTTTTTGACAATAAAACTTTTTATTCTTTTTGTCAAGGCGCATTTTATATATGTAAGACAAAAGAACAATGATTTTATTCGATGACTACAGTAATATTTTGATGTAAAATGTTTATTTCATTTACGATCTCTAATTAGAAATAAAAACGTTTTGTTCATGTGTCAATCTTGTTTAATGTGCACTAAGCTAAACCACGATATGTAATGTTAATCTATCGATATAGAGAAAAACTGGCTTCATCACTGGCTAACAATCGGATGAAAGTACGGAACCCGAAAGAATTGTCTCTTTCCTCTTCCGTCACTCAGTTAAAGTTTTCTGATGATTTGATTAGATCCTCATAAAAACTTGGATAGACATATTAGTATACAGAAAATATGTTGAACTATAAGAATCAATCGCTTTTTACAATATGTGCTTAGTATTATATTCAATCTGGTTCGATTTTATTAGAGAGTAGCTGTAACAGGTTCATTTTCGTGTGCATTTTTCTTTCGACAAATGCGCTCGTTTGCCTTTTTATTCTGTGCTGGCTCGTTGGATTTTCTTTTCTGTTTGTTACAGCACATGGACAGTTCCCTTTCTCGACGAACTGTATGATCTATCAATTTTGTTGTTCTCTTTCTCTGGCGTATTGCGCAGTTGGAATGAAATAGAATAGGCGAAATCCCGATTACTTTATCTTTTGTTTTCTTTTCTTTGTCGTCTCTTTGGCTCTATTCTATCGTGTGTCTAAAAACAACTGTTTTTCTTCAAAAGAAGGAAAGAAGGAGAAAGAAAATCGAAAGAAAAAGTGGTGGCTATTCGACTATCTCTACAATACTCTCTATCATATTCTAATTTTATTATAATATACTACGCAATTTCTTCAGATTATCTGACTCCAATTCAAAATATATGCCATTGACGTGTTTCAAACAATATAAACTCCTTTTATGATGTTGAGATACGTATATTTGCGTTGCTTTTCAGATAAATTTTGCTATGAATTATATGCCGATTGATGAAACTAATGTAGGAGACAGCGACAATGATAACTCACTGAGTGTAATGAATGGTTTAGACAATGATTTTGCCTAGATGGAATTTGAATCGTCAAGTGCTGCGGACGACATTACTGATGATGATGTCAATTTACAAGCATGAAATAAAACAGAATCGAATTCCAATATCGAATTCTAATGAGAAGCATCATACTATGCAATACATCATTCCAATAATAGCGAAGGCAGAGCAGATGACACATTACGTGTAACCTCCTACCTGAGAAAAAAGGCAAAGAAAGTGTTTTTCTATTAAGTTTTTTTATTAAAATATAGGGGAACACACTGATGGGTTTCATTAGGTCGAATGTGTTATTGTGCAATCATTCAGCAGTGGCGAGGAAGCATTCCCAAATGGTCCGCTCTGTTTGTCTTCATATTTTACCGGTCTGTAGGAGACTACTAGAGTAGTGTGACCTCTAAAGGTTTCCTGCTCTTGCTTAGATTTGGTCACGGTAGCGACTTTTTAATAGATTCATTTTAAAGGAATCTAGTTTTTTTGAAAAAACAATATATGTATGAATTTCGATCTGAAACTTTGTAGACATAAAGGTCTTGATTAGACTATTTCAATACAAAGTTTCATCATTTTTGACCATCTCATGGCCAAGGCATGGCTTTCTCAATATATTTCTATCTTTGACAGCAATTGAAGATAAGCGTGGATATGTTGAGAAGTCCATATCTTGACTATGAGATATCCAAGACTGATGAAACTCTGTATATGAAATAGTCTAATCGAGACAGACATGTGTACAAAGTTTCGGATCGAAATTCCCAAATATAATTTTTTTCGAAAATTGGACTTCTGCAGGACGAATCTACTAAAAAGTTGTTACCTCTACCAAATCTAAGCATGATCAGAAAACTTTTAGACGTTACGCTACTCCAGTGATCTCCTACATATTAGTAAAATATGAGAACAAACGGACCGAATCACTTGAGAATGTTTCCTCGTAAGTATTTTTTGTTTGTGAATCACATAAAACAAACTTGGTAAATGTTGATCACAAAAATAAAATTTAAGGTAGTAAAAAATAGTTCAAAAGCATGCAAGCGATCTTGCCACTATTACTGCATGGGAAAATGATAGTCTTTTCAAAGAACTGAATGATGTCCAGTGCTTTTTCTTCGCGCAAGCATAGTTTTTCGAATCTATTCTACTGATTACGTTTATCGTTGAGGGCAGCACTCTTCTGAAGTTTGGGATTATAATTATTATACCCCGTACTATAAGTGTATGTTCCTAAAAAAAGGTGTTCACCCTTCTGGAAGAGAATATCTGGATAAACCACTGATCATCTTGTTCAAGAAGACAAACTATACCGATATAACCAAAAAATTCTGTAACATGAGTAGCAATGGTAACATTTAATTCTATATATGATTGATTTTTTATGTAATCATTGATGATATTAAGGTTTTAACTTTTGTTAGATCATCATTGTGACAAGTATAATAAAATTGACTAGCACTGATGATGAATGATTATTAACAAAGAAGAAAAATGAAATGCACAGATTTCTTCGTTACTTGGTTCGATTAGATAAATACTTTTTGTGTATAGTATATAGTAACATCATCGAAAAGGTTATCTTTTCTTTTTATTAGTATTATTATTTGAGAAATAATACATTTCAATCTCATTTACTATCATATGAGACTTTTCTTTTGTAGAATTGTCAACAAAAACATATAACATAATGGAAGCGTACAATTACTCTTAGATTTGATGAGATTTTGTCACTTTTAAAATATAAATAGTTCAAAACAATAATGAAACTTGACCACCACCTAAACATCTATTTTAATCTATGTTTGATTTTTACATGATGGCACAATATCTTCAAGTTTTTCAAAGACAGTTTATTAATGATAATTAAATTCTTTTAGAAAACAGACATTTTTTAACATCATTAATCATTAAAAATTGACTGATTCTCATTTATAAAAAGTTGAAGATTGAAGTACTTATTCTACGTAATGACAAATGTCCATATAATGATATTCATTCATATTCGTTTGACTGAACGACGAAGGACAATCATTAACTTTACCTATCAATGAACGTATATATAATAAATATACATTACTACGAACAATTCTACTTGAATCGTTTTTCAAAGAAATAAAAAGGAAGCCCGTTATGAGTGTGAGACAATTTACTAAAGACATTATGAGTTTCTTTTTTTTCTTCTCCTTTTCTCATATTCTTTATTCATTTTTTCCTCATGTCTTTGTCGTCATTATATCCTTGATTTGAATGTCGTCGCACAGCACTTATCTTTGTTTCTTCTACAACGATCGTAAGCTTAATTTTGTTCAACATTATATCAACAAGTGAATGATGAGATTGTAATGTATATTATTTTTTTTTCCATTCACACATTCGAAATTTTTATGTCAATGAAATGAATGTAAATAAATAAAGAAAAATTTACAAAAGATAATAGATTTTTTCTTATCTATTTTAGAATCAAATGTTCAATATATCACATTCATCATCTATCTGCGATCATTGTTCAAAGTAAAAGAAAAATTTAATAAAATACTTAAGAATCTTGTTTGTTTTTATTGAAGTAAGAGACGATTTATTATTGTTATATTTGTTATTTTTACAATATTACTTGTAACAACCATAATATTGATTGTACTTGCTAGTATAAGTATGTTATTAACTAATTATTACAACTTAATAGTAAAGTAAAGTTAACAAATATTTATCGATGATGTGATAGTTTAATTATTATATATTTCAATATGATCTATTTAATTGTGTTTTTTTTTTGATTATTAATAATAAAATATTTTTTTTTAATCAATTTCAATATTTTCTTAGAACCATGTCTCTTTATAAAATGTCATTCACGAGCGACAGGATGCATCAATCGATCACTATTCAAAGGACAATGTATTTGTGATTCTAATACTGCTGGTAATGGTCGAACAGTTTGTGATGGTAATTCAATAATAGTTTTCCAATTCAACTACAAGATGTATTAATTATTTTTTATTTTTTTGTTTTTGCAGAATGTGGAATAACGTATACTCGACCGAATGCTCGTATTATTGGTGGAGTAGAAGCTAGTGAATATAGTTGGCCGTTTGCTGTTCTTATTCGACAACAATATAAGAGAATAGTTACACTAAATAATAGATCTTGTTTAGTAATAATTCATAAATCGAAATTTCAAAAAAACAAATATCTATATCTGTTTTTATATTATTTAGATTTCAGCATCGTGGATGTGTGGAGGAACATTAATTAATCATAAGACAATTTTAACTGCGGTCTGTTCTAATATGTGAATCGTTTGAAAACTATAAAATAACTATTTTTTAGGCGCATTGTTTGAAAACAGCCGGTGATACGTAAGTTCCCTTAATGATTATCCAAGAAATTTATAAAGGAATGTAACAGCTTATTCATTGTTCAGCTTTGCGACTGTAGAATTATATTAGACAGCGAAGATTCATAAGATAGAATTTTCTTTGTCCAGGATATTTCCTTTTTCTGCTTGCACTTTTCGAACATCTAGTCATTATTTTGACATGAACTAACTTTTAAAACGAGTCACTCACTATTCTACTAAGATAAAGCATTGGCAGAGACTCTGGCGGAACGAATTCTTGGAAAAACTAAAATTCTTTTTTTTTGTCCATCAGATAAATTCCAATTTATAAGAATGCAAAGAAACTTCAAATTATTATACCAACGAATATAGGAGTCAATTCTAGTATCCATAAGATATTTAAGGACTTCTTACTATTTTTACGTATTTCTCCTGAGTTCATTCCCAAATTTTTATGAAGTCCTTGCAGATCTCTGAGGAATTCTATTCGGAATCTCCAAGAATTTTTCTAGAAAGATTTAGTTAGAAGAATTCTTTCACCATTGAAGAAATAGATGCAGACTAAACGATCGAATATTCTATGAAAATATCTTTGTAAACATTATACAGATTACATGATATTAAACTGAAACTTTTCAATGGTTAAAAATCTTATCTTTTAGATTCGATTATAAAACATTTGCAGTTTCTATTGTCTGGAATAAATATTATTCAAATATCGAAAGTGTAGGTTTATTCATTAGACAATATTTATATGTTCAATTTTTATTTAGACGTTAGAAGTTAGTGTAGGTTTATATGATCGACGAAAAGCAACTGAACGACGTATTGTAAAAGTTCTTCAAGTAATTCTAGTAAGATAAAATAAAAATTAACAAATATATTGATAATAATATATCTATATAATTCTTTTTTTTCTAAGCATCCATTTTATAATGATAGACATTTACTTAATGATATTGCAATTCTTAAACTTGAAGACTATCTACGACCATCACCTAAAGTTCAATTTGCTTGTTTACCTTATTTATTATCTGAAATAAATACAATAGGTATTGTTGTTGGTTTTGGTGATACTTTTCCAGGTGCAAATAAAGGTGAAAGTTGTCGAAAAAAAAAAGAAAAATATTCATTAATGTTTATATTCCTTGATTCTTTTTTTTTTTCAGGCTCATCTATTCTTAGACAAGTTAATCTAACTATATATCCCAACGAATTTTGTACTAATGTTGCACCATCAACAAAAAAAAATTGGAATACACAAATATGTTGTGGTGATTTGAATGGAGAACGTGATACATGTCAAGGTGATAGTGGTGGTGGCTTATATATTCAACGAAATTTATCAAATATATTATATTATAGTATTGATGGTATTGTTTCTTATGGTGAACAATGTGCTAGTCCAATGAAACCGGGCATTTATACACGAGTATCAAATTATATTGATTGGATTCAAGAAAACAGTGATTTTGATAGAATTGAAATTTAATGAATTGTTTTAATCATTATATATATATATATATATATTTGTATACAAAATAAACAGAAAAATACTAATAATTGACAGTGTAATTGAAAGCTTTGCGAAAGATTTTTAGGTGTCAATTATTACTGAGATAGTTTGGCATCGTATTTGATTGGAAGTAACTGCTTGAAACTAACCATTCTGCCACATTTTGTTTTATTGATCAAAATATCGTTGCAAAAAAAGAATATAAATGTGTTCCAACTGCTATTGACCACCCTTTTCATGGCTAGACTATTCGATAGGCAAAGAATAAGATTAACTTGTATTGGTGATAAAGTATTTGTAAGCTGCTCAATCATAGCTTGAAATAATTTTTTCATCGTTATTGGTTGATTTTCTTCTTCATTAATGGATGATTTATGAATAAGAATAATAATTTCACTAAAATACTTTTGACAAGTTGATGCATATCATTTATATTTGTTGTTTTACTATTATAAATAAGTATTTTTATTATTGATTCGTCCAATCATGAAAACATAAGCGAACGTAATTCTTGATTATTTATATATGTTTCTATTAAATCAAAGACCATGGTCAACATTACAAACAATATGATGTGTATGGTTTTGTAAAAATTTTTTTTAAATACACGTTTTAATTGAAGTTCTAATTAATGCTCTTTAGAATTCAGATTTTTTTTCGTTTTCCTTGAATTTCAGTAACTTCATCACTTGTTAATTTTACTTCAACTTCATTATTAATTATAGTTTTTATCGTTAGACTATAAGTACCATTAAATAGTGTTGCATTTTCATCATTACTTAGATTATTTGGTTTCTCAGTCTTTTACCTTTTGATTTTGTAATAGCTTTCTTTGTTGATGATTTTTTTCTTTTGTCTGTTTTTTTAGTGTGATTGTTTCTTGCGCATCATAATCGTCCGTTAATGGACATTTAGTTAATACTATTGGTGGAATCATTTTTTTATATTTTGATGTAACAAATACTTTTTCGTCGTCTCCATCTTCAAGATTTTGATCTATTGTTGTTATCGGTTTATGTATAGGTAGTGATTTTCTTAAACCACTCATAATTAAATTAATAATAAGAGTAAAGAAAAATTTCTATTTAAATTAATTTTCTTACATAATAATATTTATCATTGGAGATTTGATGATTCAGAAGTCGAAGAGTTTTAATTTGAGTCGGTAGATGTCATTTTTCAATTGTACATGACTTTTTTTTTATGAAGTCATTTAGAACATTCCTCTATCAAACTTTATCAGATAACAAAAGTTTTATTAGAAATAACAAAAACAATGATAAAATACACAATAAGAATGCGTACTTTTTATAAGAGTCCTTTCAAAGATGATAATCACAAAGAAAATTTTCTTTTAATTAATAAACCATGCAAAAGTCTTTGAAAGAATATCGAAATCTATTTTATCAACAATGTAACATCAGATTGACTTCAACATTTTTTTTTGTTTGAAAGAGCAATGTTTGGAGAGTAGATATATAAAACAAAACGATTTTCAAGAATACCCTTTTTTAAATATATAATCAAAATTAATTATTAAGTATATTCTATCATTTATTTTAACTTCATATCCTAACGAATATGTTACAACATACAGAAAAATATAAAGAGAATATATAACTAATTTGTATCTATCTGCACAACAAATAAAATAGATCTGACATAGTATATATTACTAATCTTCTTGATCTTCATCGATGTTATCATTATTTGTTTTCGTTTCTTTTTCAAGTAAAACTAATTTATGTGTCTCCCAATCTTGAATTTCACCCTAAAACAAAAAAATTATTATTATTAATTTTTTAATCATTATAATATTCATTCAAATCTTGTTTTTTTTTTTTTTTACTTTTTCAATAGATTCATTAATCCATTCATAATTTACACAAGGAATATTTAATTTTTTTGCATCGAGAAATTTCGCTGTTTTACGTGCTACATCAGATATTAAATAAACATTATCACGTCGATTCTAATAGAAACAAAAACAGTATGAAAACAAAATTATAGATATGATTAATGTTTTATTCATACAGCAGCTGGCATTTTTTCAATTACTCTTCCACCATGACTTTCAATTGAATCTTGAACTTTATGTCGCATATCTATTGAATCTAAAAAGAAAACTTTTCAATACAAAAAAAAAAAAACAACGAAGAAATATAACGATATTCTACCATTGAAACCCGTAAGAAGAAAATACATCGTATTAAATAATTTTGTTTGACGTGTTGGTGTATATGCTAGAATTGATTTTAGAAAAAGAAAAGTCAAATATAACTATGAATCAATTATCTTACTCGTTCGTTGATTTTTATTTGGTGATGGAAAAATTGAACTTTTAGTTTTTTTATTTGGTGATTGAGGTACTGTTAATGTTCGTTTACGTTTTCCTTGAACAATATTTGTTGATACTAAAAAACAAAAACAAAAGACAAAATTATTTATTCAAATGATTAATCTAGAAAATGAATTACCTTCGGTATTATTATTATTATTATTATTATTAACTATTGGTAAATGTTCAGCTTGTTCATGAGTTAATGAAATAAAACGTAATGGATACCATTTTTCTTTTCCATCTTTTTCAACAACATAACCTAATTTTCCAGTTTTTTTCTTTTTAATTAAACGTTTTATAATTCCATTATCAAAATATCCATCTTGAGTTTGTGCTAAAACATTTTGATCAGCTTCTAAATAACTTTGAGATATTATTTCATTTGCTTTAACATAACGTTTAGCACCATCATCAAAATCAATCATATATCTATAAGCAAAGAAATTAACTTCAGTGTTAGAAAAAAATATTGTTTTTTTTTTTTGTAATTTACTTTTCACCATTACTATTTCCAATAATACCGGGATAAAAATGACCATCAACCCATTTAGCAAAAACTCGTGAACCTTTTGTTAATGATTTTCCAGTAGAATATTTTGATGTTGGTATAAATTCATCACCACTAACATCATCTGTTGGTGTATCGTCATCATCATCATCATCATCATCATCGTCGTCATCAGTAGAATCATCATTTGTATTTGTTTTTGATACTTCATCATCATCACTAATAAAACTAAATAAGTTCAAGACAATTAGATCAGATGCTTAATTTACCTTTGAGCAGCTTTTGATCGTTTAGGAGAAACAACATTTGAACTTGGTTTTCTGAAAAACAAAATGAAATAGTCAATGATTATTCAAGGATCATTTGATGCATATCTCAGGTACAGATTCAATGATATATTAACAGATCTACGTCGTCTACTCTGAGCTCATACTTGTACTCGGTTCAGCGATTAATGAGATCTCGACATTTTCAAAGTATTTTTACTTTTTCAAGCTGCTAATTTATAGAAAAATATAGAAGTGAAAACCAATTCGAGTAATTTATTGTACATGAGAACATGTTACAGAAATGGAAAGTGATATATTTGAGATGATCTCTGTTTTCTTTTTACGAAAGTATCTGGCAAATATTGATTAGCTTCGGTAGTGAAAAGTTGTAACCACTCAGGACATTAATCGACAAATAGATCTCACGCAATTTGTGCTTGTCATGATCTTAGACATTGCACAAGTCATTTGCAACTCCATTCATTTGAACTATTCTATCCGAAGTGTAACAATTTAAAAGATAATTCTACTCGAGAATTGACGATCATCGGAAAGTTCTTTTAATACTTACAAACTTTTCGTCTTTCGTTTTGGTACATTTGATTTTGTTGGTTTTTTTCGACTAGTTTCCGTAGTTCGAGAAGTTTTAGTAGTTGAACGACGATTCTTTTTTTCTTCTGGTGGCCATGATTCTATACGAGTAGTTGTGTTTTCTTCAACAGTACGCTATTCAAAAATAAAAAGAAAAAAAACAAAATATTTTCTTCATTGTTTAAGGAAAAATATTTGAAAAACAAAAATCTTACTTCAATAAGAAGTTCACGTGATATAATTCGTCCATTTTGATCAACTTTAACAGCATAACGACGTGCTACTTTTGATATATATTCTTTAATAAATAATTCTTCTTCTTCCCGCTAAATAGATTTTATAGATTCATTTAAAAAAAAACAATATTCAAAACCAAATACTTCTTACAATTGTTATATTTGATTCATTTTCATTTTCATGTGTTGAAGTTGTTTGTCGTCCTGGTGAAGCAACTAATTTAGCAAGAATACTTTCAAATTTATTTGTTGCCGGTTGACTCAATGAATACAAAGCTTTTGAAGCAGGTGATATCTAAAGTTTTTTATTTATAAATATAGTGATTCCAAAAATTGATCATACAAAATTTTATTTTATTTTTTTATCTGTAATAACTCGGATAGCGAAATTTGTTTTCAACAAACATGTACAGGAAATGAAATCCTTTACAGTATTCCCCAAAGCTAGTTTTTCAGCAATCAAAATCCTAAAATAAAAGTTTCGTTTGATAGAGCAACTTATTCTCTAGAAAATCACATGTCCCCAAACTCTCTACGACATTTATTAATTGAGCTACATCAATTTTAAGCAACAATACAAAAGTTCTTTTTTTCCCGTAGGAAATTACGAAAAAAAAAATTACTTTTGTGCTTTTCTTACTATTGACGTTGTTGAATCAAAAATGATGAATTTTTGGAGTCACTGTATCCGTACAAAAGAAAAATAATACACTCACAATGGCTTTGCTTTGATTAGGTGATTGAACCTTTGTAGATTTTTCAGTAACTGAAGTAGATTCAATAATAAGTGCAGAAGTAGGTTGTGAATCAATAATACCATCACTACCTAATGAAGCTTGTGCATCACTTGTATCCATTGGTTCATCTTTTGGCTTATTATCGAATTCTGTAAATGGCATATATATCATTATTAGTTTATTAGATTTTGTATAAATTAATATAGAACCTGTTAGTTGATTTTTTTCTTCGATTTCTGTTGTTGATATATTGACAGAATTCGGTCTATCATTAAATAATTAAATAAATTAGATAAATAAAATAATTTCTTACTGTGCATCATCATTCGTTGTTTCAAGAAGACTAGTTGATGGTGAAATATAAAGTCGTAAATCTAAAGAAATAATTAAATCAAATTTTTGAAATATTAATAATTCTTACTATTTGTTATAGTTGACGCATCAAGTCCAGATACATTCGAATCCTTAATCGAAAGAGAAAAACATATCTTAAACTGTTTCTTTTTTTTTTACATGAATACAAACTGATTTTGTTTTTGATGCCGAATCAATTATAGTAGGTTTCTATTAAGACAATTATACATATATATTCGTAATTCATTATTGCAAACAAAATAATACCTGTCCGTCTAGCGATGATTTTTCTGATGGTACATCTATATTCATCAGTTGAATAAAGTATTTAAAAAAATACTAACGAAGAGAATCTCTCAACTGATAAATTGCTTTTGAGTCGAGACTATGTGTGTCATTTAGACTCTAATGAATGATGAATACCCTGAAAAAAGGTCGGGCTTTTAGCTTATTGCTGCCGAGATATTGCATGTTTACAGTATTTTTTAATTCAATGCCATGCTCCCTCTCAAGAAAAATCATTTTCGAATTTCGACTTGAAATATTTCATAGAGACTAGTCTCGTTGAGAATAGTTTATTGCAAAAGTTTCAGATCATTTCATTGTTCCAATTCTAAGATACAGATATGATAAAAGCTCATATAAACCAGCAGATTTCATTTTTCTTATTTCAAACAACAAGCTACTCAAAAGATCTGAAACTTTCACAATTTGATTGCGTCCCTAAGGGTAATCACAGCATTGACTTAAAAAATACCTTGAAAAATGCAGCATCTTAGTAGCAATAAGCTAAGGAAAATGAACAGCTTTTAGGGTATACATAGATCATTTAGGTCTACATGATGCATATAGTCTTAACTTCAAAGCGATTAATTAGTTGTAGGACTTTCTGTCGTAAGATTATTATGTACTACCTTTTTCAGTTGAAATACCACTTTCATCAGTTAATGTTGATTGAGCCAACGGTGGTCGAATAATAAATGGCTAAAATGTGAAAAAAAGAAACAAATTTATGAAATATGAATGATTTTTTTATTATCCTACATTATCCGGTATTAAGGTATTCTGAGTATCAATCGAAGATGTTGGTTGTTCAGTTGATACTCCATTGTTAACTGTTGAAATTGGACGATTTTGAGCGTCTGTTTGCATACCATCAACCTCTTCATTATTAACCTTTAATAAAAATAAAAATATGCTTCATTTTTATTTGTTCTTGAATAAATCATTCATGTCTTATTCCAAATGACTATTTGAAAAGGTACCATTCAAACTAGTATATTATTCTCAATGTCTTAAAAGAACAAAATTTATATGTAAAAGAAAGAATTGTATTTCAATATTAAAATTCCTAAAAGATATTTTATCATTCGTTGCTAATTAAACTTATAAGAATTAGAAAGACTTGTGAAAAATATGTTTTTGCTTTATGTAGTTTGTGATGTTAAGGCCCTCCTCAAAAAAAAAAGTCAATTGTCGTCAAAAAAATCGAGTTTTTTGCCCAATTGCTACGTTTTTGTTGTTGAAAAAGCATGTGAAGCTGTAGTGCTGCATGTTTTTTGAATTCAACTTTTTATTGTTGTACAAAAAAAAGCACTTCTACTGAAAACGTCATGATATAGGGCTGAAAATTTCATCGAATTTGAATGCACCTCGTCTGAGATCGATTTTTCAGCGAGAAACCTTAACAAATCCTTGAAAATCGTAGCAATGATAAATATAGTTGCCCATCAACAATAATTATACTATTTCATAGAAAATTTCTATTAAAATCTATCTCATGATTTTTCAACACTAGTAAAAATACACAATCGTTTCGAATCTTTTTGATAGAACCTTTCTTTTTTTTTTCATTAATCTAACCTGTTCGATTGGTTTTTGATTTTCTTTTGCTTGATCTATAAATAATAAAATCATATATTAAAATTTTTTATGAAAAGTAAAATTTTTTTGATAACCTTTCATAGGCGTACTTTTATCAGTACGATTTGCTAATTGTTTAGTTCGATATGAATGTTCACTAGAAAAACTCAATAATAATTAAACAAAATACAAAAAAAAAACTAAACAAATACTTGAGTGTTTCTTGACTTTCACAAGTAAGTGAGATCACATCTTCGCTTCCAGCAATATCACTATATTCTGACATCTGAAAGATGACAAAATTCATTCTGAATTGTTTTTAGTACCCAAAAAAAAAAGAAAACTTCGATGAGTATTAATATACAAAAAAAAAAAAGGTCAAGTAAACATCAAAGATAGTATTAAAGAAATTGTTTTACGCTTGTGTAGCACCTAAAAATAGAACATAGTGAGATTGATTTTTTTTTCATTCAAATAGAAAACAGACTTTTTCCATCGCATGCTACAATTTTAACTTTATCGGCAGGAGGTATTTGTGAAGTAGGAGCTGTTGTATTATGTTGACTTTGATTAGGATCTTTAACACTAAAATCTTTTAATACAAGTGTCCAAACATTGTCACAAAAACGATATGTGCTTAATTTTCCCTAGAAGAAAAAAAAAGGATTTTGTTTTTTTTTTTCTTTTTGTTATTAAAATTTAATTCTTCATTTTACTGAAAATTGAATTTTTTTATTAATTCGTTTATCAAGTGCTAAATTAATTGATCGATCGAATTCACTTAAAACTTTACCAGCTGCTTGATCAGTCAATGCACCTTGCTATTATTAAAGAATATAAATATGTATATATTAAAAATAAATAAATATATATATATATATAAACCGAAATCATTTCTTCCAGGGTGTCCTGTAATGTAACACCTAATGTTGTATTACGATAAAGTTGATAGTTGGCCATTCTGAAAGAAAGATGCTGATAACAGCAGTTATGGCAAAGAGAAATAATCGAATACGACTATTATATTCGCGTAATAGGCAGATTGGAATGTGTTACACTATGATGGTGCAATAATAGACAGACGTCTGTGTATCATTTACTAACGTTCAACACAATTTTATTGATTTGTTACGAGGACCAATCACAACATGAGTTTGAATTATTGTCGCCACATTTTATTTGGTCACGTGTACGCGACACGAGATCGGCTATTGAGAGCATACAAATAGTACAGAATACTATTCAGTTTCGTTCTATTCTTAAAAAATTCTTACTGACGCGTATTGCTAATATGTCTAAATACGATCTTTATGGTGATCCAAACAAGGTTAAATTTTGATAATTTTTATTAATTTTATGAATCTTATTATTTCAGGCTGGTCCGCAGCCAAAATTTAAACCTCAAGAACAAGATTCACCCGGTTATGAATATAAAATGGATCCAATACCGGATTATGGTGTGGATAGTTATAAAGGTTCGGGTAAACTTTTAGATAAAATTGCAGTAATTACTGGTAAGATTAATAATTATTTTCAAATGAATATTGTATGTTTCTTATTAAGGTGGTGATTCTGGTATTGGTCGAGCTGTTGCTTTAGCATATGCACGTGAAGGTGCAACAATAATTATTTCATATTTAAATGAACATGAAGATGCTGCAGAAATTCAAAAAGCTGTCGAAAAATCTGGTCGTGAATGTATTTTAGTGGTAAGACTTCTAATAGACTGTAAAATTGAATCGAGTTTTATTTAATCCATCTCTTCTTGGTTTTGAAATAATGTTGAATATTTTTATTCGTTAAAAACAAATAACATGTTTATACATTGAAATGGATGTCCATTAAGACTATCTCGAGTATCTCTGAAAAATTAACATAAATTGATGTCTTTTGAATAAAAGATCATTAAAATTTAGTTTTAAAGTACAGGATGTGTAGAAATGTTCTTGTTTTCAAGGAGATAGGACACGACCAAGACTTATTGTATATAAAGTAAATTTTATACAAAAATAAACTCCATCAAAAATGTTGATCTAATGGTATACATCAATATGAGTTAACGAGATGATAAATGGTTTGAAAATAAGTCAAAAATACGAACCTATATTATTCGAACCGAATGAAAACTATCGGTGAAGCGTTCGGTATAATGTGCGTTATATCGGTGGTAGTACGAACAAGCGTGAAACATGGGAAAAAAATAATCAAGAAGCGGTTTTTTTTTGTACTATATAATCAAAGGCGTAGATCAGCATTGAAGGTAGACGACGCAGAGCGGCTGAATGCTGTTAGAAGGGGCACTGAGTACACAAATTTCAGAAGCAGGGAGTATCACGCCCCTACATATAATCAATATTAGTACGTTAAGTAGATATTTTGGTTGGATGAGAAAAGTTGTATCTTGATAATTATTCATCCTCTTGTGTTAATTCTAAATTGTCTACCTCATTCCTCTTTTTTTTCTTATGTAGCCGGTAAATATGTTCGTGAATGCATCGTTAATCATAACGATTTTTTGACATCATGAAGAGCATTTTCTCTCTTATATATGATCCACTTTTATTGTGTAGAAAAATTTAAATTTCGTGAATATCTCAACATTTTTTTGGATATCAAACTTATCTTATATCGGAAATGAAAGTTGAATTCCCTACTTTCTGAGAAAAAAAAATCACATTTTAACAAACTCTACATTCAAAAAAGAAATCTATTTAATCTAAAGTTTGAATTTTTTTTTTTTATTAATTTATATTTTTCTATTTTTAGCCTGGTGATATCAGTCAAGTAAGTTTTAATTTTCTGCCATGAGGATGAGAAGAAAAAAAAAACACTAATTCATATATCATTAGGAAGCACAATGTAAAACTCTTATTGATACTGCAGTAGCAAAATTTAAACGAATTGATATATTAGTAAATAATGCTGCATATCAAGGCAAACAAGTGGTTAGTTATTTTGATTGAAAAGAACAAATAATCTTATTAGGCGATCGTTTTTTTTTTTTGTTTTATAGGAAGATATTGCTGAACTTGATCATCAACGAGTAGAATATACATTTAAAACAAATATTATTTCGAGTAAATTTTAATAATAAAAGACAAAAAAAAAAAAAGAGAAAATTTAATTTTTATTTATTTCAAGTGTTTGATTTGGTTCGATATGCCGTTCCACATATGCCAAAAGGTGGAGCAATTATTAATGTTGGTTCAATTCAAGCGTAAATTAAATTAAAATTTTTTATTATCTGTATTCTATAATATATTGGTATTTAGTTATGATCCATCAGCTGAAATCTTAGATTATGCAACAACAAAAGCTGCTATTGTTGGTTTTACAAAAGGTTTAGCTAGTAAACTTTTAGAAAAAGGAATTCGTGTTAATTGTGTTGCAGTAAATAAATTATTTTATTTGATAACTTTTTTTTTTTTTGAAATGAAATTTTTAATTTAGCCTGGACCCGTATGGACACCATTAGTTGTTGCATCATTTCCAAAAGAAAAAAATTCACAATTTGGATCAACTTATCCAATTAAACGTCCAGCACAACCACGAGAATTAGCACCAGCATTTGTTTTCTTAGCTTGTGGAGCTGATTCATCATATATATCTGGGTAAATAATTAAATTTATTGTTTGAATATCATTAAAAAATCAAATATATTTTATCTTTATTTTAGTGAAATTCTTTCGGGTAAGTTTTGCCAATCTATTTATTCTTTATTAAATATTACTTTTTCTTTTAAGTCACCGGTGGTAAACCAACAGCTTAGACAAATATCAATCAATCTTTTATTTTGCGCATAGATTGTCTGATATAATAGTATCTTATACGTAAAAGACTAGTATAATTTAATCTAGCTTTCAGATTTTTTGTTTTTATCGAATAATTTGTTCTTTGTTATATTAAACAAGCTGTATATTTTAAACAGAAGATATTTCTTGAGCATAATAAAGATATGCACAAAATCATTGGTTTTAGTGATGTGATTCCACAAAATTAAAACATGTATATTTCGGAATAATGAACTTTCCTAAAGTTAAACTTTATATTTTACATGTATATTAAGTTACTTTAGATACACCCAAAAAAAAAACAATCAACGCTAGAGACCTTTATTCAGAGAAGTTATCAGTAAAAAAAAAAACGTAACGTTAAAAAGAACATTGACTTTCACTTCATACATTTTACACTTTAAACAAAACTCTGAATTGAGACAGCTTTTTTGAAAACTAAATATAGACAAATTTTGAGGGTACAAAACCTCTATCGAAGGTTTTTTCTGAGTATGGCTAGATTTTTCAAAGAAAAACGATTTACTTTTCGTTAGCAACCTACCGGACTACGACAAAAAAATATTCTTATAACCGAATGAAAAATTCAAAATCAATTTAAAATCGTACAAATCTTTCTTTAGAATCACTAGATGATGATAAAACATAAATTTTTCTTTCATAACTTGATAGAATTTCTATAAAACCTGTTTTGTGAAGCTCGATCATGCTGAAAATTTCATCGTTTTTCTTTCTTCTATGATCAGAGAGATATTCATTAATTAATTTTTAATTAATAGTCAGCTGAAAGAACTAACATTTTTACATATGTCTATATTAAAAGAACTTATTCAGAAAGATAACTCTTGTAAAGAATTAAAGTCAAATAGAAGGTGAGTATACCCAATTTTGCCTGAAATAGTTCATATTCTTGTTTGATAAACAACAATGTCGATTGATTTTATCCACATATATTTGAAGTAATGGAAAATTTGAAATTGTTGAACAAAGATCTGCATGAGATGTTACCATTACTACATTTAAGACACCACGCGAAGGTTTGACTCTGAAGAATTACACTTTTTCTACCTACGATAGTCAATTGATAATGAAACACAATGAATAACTTTTACATTAGTAGAAGAACAGCATTGAAAAATGAATATAATAATGGTTTTGATGAAGTTTGACAAGTTGTTTTCAAGTTTTCATATGGGAGGCTAATGAAAAAATATTTTAGGTGAATTTGACTTGAATTCTTCTTATAATGTATAAGATATGATATATGAACGAATGAATTTTTAATCAAATAAATTAATTTTTTCCTTTGTTAATATGAATTTAGTTACAATAATTTCTTTCTGAATAAAATAAAGACTTACTCATCATGTACTTATGCTAACATTGACAACTTTGCAACAAAAAAAAAGAGCAAGAAGACATGGTTTTTCATTAAATAATATTGATTAAGAATGTTCTAAATAATAAATGTTTAGAAATAAAGTGATAATTCATTTTGCACTTGTGGGTCTAATGAAATGAACCCACTTTTTTTGTACCCTACAAACTGAAATAAGTATGAACTGCAATTAATAATCATATATAATTTCATTCTTTAATCTGTTAACATATTGGCCGAGTTAAATAATTATAATATTTAATACGACAAAATTTTTAACAATTTTATAAACGAAGTTTGATTATCACTCGACATCATTCATTTAAAGCAGATATGTTATTTTTTTTTATGATCATTGATTTTTCTTTCAATTTATAATCAATTATTAAGATTCCTTATCTGTGAAATAGGATACTCAATCGATGAATAGAAATTCAAGTGTTCAACAATCATTTCAATTTTTATGTCGATTTAATTTTAAAACATGATGATGGTCGACTCTATGTTTTTGCGTTCACTTAACAAGACTAATAATAGTAATAATAATAATAATGACAATCATAAACATAATAAAAGTGTTGTTCTCAATTTCTTTTTTTTTTTCTTTCTTTTTCATCATTATATTTCTCCTTTCGTTCTTCTTTTCATACATACGCACATACATGCATACATGCATACATATATACATATTGTAATCGGAATAAGGAGGCTATAGAAGCAGCAGCAGTCGAAACAAAGAAATATACACACACACACTCACACGCATAAAAAAGTCCCACAGAAAAAAGCAGTCAGTCAGTATTAGTTTTTTTTTTTGAAAAAAACGAGAGAGAGGGAGAAGAAGGAAGAGCGAGAAAGAACAGACATCGTATTGTATGTGTTAAGCGTTATGTACAAGAAGAGGGACGACACAATATAGTAGTAAACGGACGAAAACCTGCTG
This sequence comes from Rotaria sordida, assembly GCA_905250125.1. NCBI lineage: Eukaryota > Metazoa > Rotifera > Eurotatoria > Philodinida > Philodinidae > Rotaria > Rotaria sordida. The sequence continues at coordinate 39,785 of CAJNOL010000684.1, read as the reverse complement.
TTGCTGCTGTTTGGACACAATATAAGAAAGCAGAGTCGAATCATGCAGTGAGAGAAGAAAAGGCGAAAAAAGATAGACAGATAGAAAAAAAGAAAAAAGCAAGAACAAGCAAAATGTCGTCGACGATTCTTGGTGACGCTTGGCCTCATCGTCCTTGAAAACGACGTATGTATTCAATGCATTCTTTTTTTTTTTTTTTTACTTTCATTTGTCTATTACAAAATGGAGTAAAGAAGGGAAAAATTGATAATATGTAAAGAAAAAACGCGTACTCGTAAGAGGAAGCACACACACACACATACATACTCGAAAGTATAAAAAAGTTTATCCGCGCGCTGCATTGGCTTGTTGTATTTCTCTTTCTCTCTTGTACGAATCGAAGCAGGTAAGAATCGACATAGAGAGAGAGAGAGAACAACAACAATGCAAAAAGAAAATATACATTGACGACAACGTCGTTTGATGATGTGTGTGATGTAGATAAAGATTCTCTTACTGTGTGTGCGAAATAAAGACAGAACTAAGTCATCTTTCGTAATAAGAAAGTGGTAGTGACATGCAAGTATACATAGAGGTGGCTGATAGTGTATGCAAAAATGACTAGTTGAATAAATAGACAGAGAAAAAAAATGAAGAAGCAACATAGAGTTTTTGTTATGCATAGTCTTTCTCTCATCACCTTGACAGAAGAAACGAATCAGCAAACGCAATTGGACATTTTCTTTTTGTATCTTTAGTAAGTAGTTCTTAAAAAAAAGAACAACAACAAAGTTTTCTTTATATATTCAAATGTTGATGTCTTGCATATTGTTTATGGATATATCAAAGATAAGGAAAAACTTTCTCTTTTAAAATATTTTTTGTTTTGAAAATAAATCAAGAAAAAAATTAATATCTCATGATAGAGATTAAGTATATTCATTGAATATGTTTTGACTTTTCTAAAAGTTAATCTTAGAAAACTCGATTAGATTCTTTTATAATAAAAATCTCCGATAGATTTAACGTATATATATATATATATACGAAGAAATAAAACAGTTATCAGTGAATAATAGATTTTTTTTCATATCAAATCAAGCGAAAATGGTTTGATGAAGCTTTTATTCTCTCATCACCATTGAATCAGTCAGTCTGAGCTAGATTTTTCCCTTTTTTTTCCGCTACTTTTTTCTTCTTTTTTTTTCTTCTCGTTGTACGCACAAACATAACTCGGTTTTTTCCCCTCTGTGCAATACATCATTTCCGTGATGGTGTTGTGCGTGCGTGTGCGTGTATTTGCCTTTTTTTTTGCTTATGCGTCTTGCTTTTTGTCATCTCACTATGTGCGTTTCTCATGTTGAACGTTTTTGTTCTGAATAAAAGAAGAATGTCAGAAACGACTCGTACAAAGAATATTCATTAGGACTCAAGTTTTCTTTTTTTTTCCCTCTCTTTTGTATACATACACATAGACAGTTAGTGAATGAAGAAAAGAACTGAATGTTCAAAGACAAAAAAGAAAATTCATTCATATAGACATATATATTATACAACTATGCTTCTTCTTTTTCATCCATTCTTTTTTTTTTCTTAACTCATTCCAATGAGTAAGCTAGACAAGACCAAATGAAGAAGAGAGAACCTTGGAAATATGCACATAGAAGTATTATACACGCCATTGTGAACATGATGGTTAGAATAAGATAAAAAAAAAGAATAGAAGAACGAAGAGGAGGAGTTTTTGTAGAAGAAGAAAAAAGAAAAAAAGAAGAACAAGAAGGGAACATTACTATTATGCTGTTCAATCCTGACCGTGGCACCAACAAACACTTCTTGCCGTCCTTCACAAAATTGCCTGTCTTTTTTCTTTCTCTGTGTTATGTAGGAAAGAAGAGAGAGAGAGAGAAAAACCGAATAGAAAAAAAAAAAAAAAGAAGAACTGTCTTGAACATCATCATCACGAGAATCAATGAAAGAGAAATGAACGAGTCAACAGCATATTCTTCTTCTCGTTCTCTCTCTTCTGATGATAATTGTAGCACGCATAAAAAATATGTTCATACCCGAGCAAAAGTAGGTTCGACGAGAAATTTTCTTCGTTCACCATAACTTTCCCCTCCGCCCCCCCCCCCCTCGTTCCTCCAATGAAAACCTTCTATTGTTTGCTATCTCTATACGTATTTTTTTCATCACATACTTTTCCTGAAGGACTAGAGAGAATTGTGTGAATGCGCGCTAGCACAGAAGCATAGAAGACTACCGCTGCTTTTGTCACTATCGTTAATGCACAAATTCTGAGCAAAAAAAAAAGATTTCTCTGATAGTAAGATAGAAAAAGGGAGAGAGAGAGAGAGAGACAGCAAGAAAAAAAACCAGTACGTCATTTTGCTTTTTCTATGTGCCTATATCTTATTTCGGTCTGTATATATATATATATATATATGTGTGTGTAAATGTGCAATCGAAGTTTGTCGTCGCTCGGAAAGAGAAAAAAAAAGAAGTTACCTGAGGAAAGTTACAACACAAAAAAGAAAGTTTTTATCAACCTATTCTTTTATTTTTCTTGCCTCGTACATATTTTCTATGAGTTGATTATTGTTATTAATAACAATAATTGAATCATTGCATCTTAGATATATATATATATATATGACTTTCAATAGAAGCATATTTAACATTTGAAAACTTCTATAAGATTTCTTTGTTCTTAGAAATGGGCACTCCGACGAGTATAAAAGATCGATGTCGTCTTTGTTATACACGTCTAAGAGATACATCATCTTCACATCATAAATTATGGTGTTCACAACATAATCATCGTATATATAATATATATAAACGACGTCCTTATCGTTATCGTGATCTTATTGTTCGTTATTTATGTATTCGTTTACCTGAAAATGAAAATAATATAAATGAAAATAATTCTATTAATCATTATTCACGTGTTGTTTGTGGTACATGTGCTGCATCACTTAATAAACTTGATACAGCATTTCGAACATTTCAACAAACACAAAAAAATCTTCGTTTAAAATTTCGTAAAACATCTCAAATAGTTCATTATCAATTAGATAAACAAATACAAAATTCTTCACAAAAATTAATTAAAGAAAATCAACAACAACAACACCAAAAATTATCCGAAATAAAAGAACAATCCGAAGAAGAAAAAATTATTATACCAAAACGACAATCAAAACGTAAAGGTGCACCAAAACATATCGATCAAACAATAAATAATCATATTAATACAAAAAAATCAACTGGTGGTGTACAATTAATTGTTAAAATTCCTTCACCAAATCATAATAATCATGATGATGATGATGATGATGATGACGATAATAATGAACAACAAGAAACAAAAACTTCATTATTATTACCAACTAAACGAACAAGTCCTCGACGAAAACCACATCAAATAATTGAATCTGAAAAAACAAATCCAAAGAAAAAATTTAAACGTTTAACAAATGATCTAGATACATCAGCCAATGAATCATACAATTCTATTAATCTTCTTAAACCGAAGATTTTAACTGATATACCAATAAATGATAAACCTACTCCACTTTCTTTAACAACCATATCCGGTTCAACTTCTTCGAACAGTCGACCATTCAACTCGGTGAAAGGCAATCATATTGAACGTATTGCTGTTTCCTTATTATCTGTACGTAATATATGAAAAAATAAATAAAAGAATTTTTTCTCCTTGATTCATAGGGAACGGATACACTTACCGATGTTGGCAATAATAATCTAAATCTTTCCAATGGTATCAATGATTACAATTCCAATCATAGTAAGTTTTTAAATTTTAGAAATTTTTATTTGTTTGTTTTTTCAATCAAATTCTTTCATTCATCTCATAATTATAAAGGATGAGGTAAGAGTGCATGAGTTTTGAATAATGCCTATAATATCTCACAGCATGTTTGCTGTGAAAAAAAAACAACCTATTTTTAATTTTCTTTTCAACAAATATTTATTTATATATTTTATTAAGATCAAAAAAAGACACTTGGAGGACGTCATACAAAACTATCAACATTAGAAGTAACAACAACAAATAATATACTTTCTTCAACAATTCCATCACCTTCAATTGATGAAGATGATTTATCAATAGGTGATGTAAGTAATGATAGTTCAAATACAACTTCAAGTATACATCGACATAATACCAATGCAACTATTCCAAATGTTAATAAAAATTTACCATCATCAATATTAGCAACACCAACAGCTGAAGGTTTAACAATAACAGCTATTAATCAAACAGGTCAAAAACAAATTTTTATGGCTAAACAATTAGGTAATTTAAAAAAATATCAATGTAGTTTATGTGAAAAAATTGTTACAAACATTCAAATTCATGTTCGACGACATACAAATGATAAACCATATCCATGGTAAAAAAAAAAAAAAGGAAAATAGAAAATTATAAATTTTTATACTTTTCATTTTATTTAGTACTTATTGTGAAAAACGTTTTACAAATTCAGGTGACCTACAAATTCATGTTCGTATTCATACAGTAAGTTAAATATAGAGTAGAACTTTAATTACATTGATCTTTTTTCTCTTATCTTGACATTTCCTAATACTTCAGCAAATTGATTAATTCTTCAAAGTTATATCGAGTTAAATTATACGAATAACGGTTGATTCCTAAATACTTTTTCTTTGTTATTAAAAGAATGCTATATATAGATATAAAATAATTAATAACAACTAAATATCTATAAAGTTAGTAATTAAATATTTTTCGAAGAATAAATTATTACCATTTGATATTTTTATTTTCAATGAAAATAAATTAAATTAAAGATTTGAGAATATATACGAAAAAAAAATAGAATAAGTCAAGAATATTATTCATATATGTGTATTTTTATAGAAATATGGTTAAGATACTTAGTTATCAATTTATTGATAGATAAGAGAAAAAAATGTAAAAGACATATTTGATTAAATTTTATATAAATATTAATACAAAATTTATTACATTTTTTTAAACAGTATATGTGAGGAAAAGAAACAATAAACTTTAAACATTTGTCTGACAAAGAAGTTTTTGCTTTTGATTGAAATAATTAATAAATTTTTAAAAAAACGTCTTATAAAAAATTTCGTTTATTTTAGGGTGAAAAACCATACGCATGTCCATTATGTTTAAAGAGTTATCGAACGATAGGTAATTTTAATAGTCATGTTAAAACTCATGATTCTGGTACACGACCACATCGTTGTGAGTTATGTAATCAAACATTTCCTATACCAAAAGATTGGTATTCTCATCTACGTTCAAGTCATCGTTCTAGAACAGCAAATAATAATAATAATAATAATAATAATATAACACCATCATCATCATCATCATCATCGACATTAAATTCAACAAATACAACAACGACAGTAACAAAACCATTATTTTCAAATTGTTTAACAAGTCAACAACAACATAATGAAATATTTATACCAAATAAAGTTAAATTAGAACCAATAAATCGTTCTCAATTAATAATTAAATCATCTACTGAAAAAAATTCATCAAATGATGATGATTTAGAACCTGTTAATATGTCAAAAAAAGAAGATGTTGATGATGATGAAGATGAAGAACATGATGATGACGATGAGGATGATGATGAAGAAGATCATCATCCATCAACACGTAATTTATTAACGAATGTACCATCACCTGTTCATGCCTAATTACTAGTCATAAAATAATTCGAACAGTATTAATAAGTGAAAGGGAAAAATCAATGATCATGATGAACAGCCAAAGCAAGTCTTTCTCTTGTGATTGATGTTTTCTTTTTTTTTTTTTCTTTGTCGTGATTTCTTGTAGCGCAATATATTGTGTTTTATTATTATTATTATTGTTGTTTGTTTTGTGAGAATGACGCAATCGTATATATATATATTTTTCTTCGTCTAGGTGAATCCAAGAATGAGCTGTATTTTAATATTTGTTATTATCCAAGAATGTATATATATATATATATATATATAAACACTCTTTTCTTTTTTTTTAATTGTCGTCTCTTCTGGTCATTTGTTCTTTTTCTTCTTCTTCTCTATCGTGAATGATTTTAAGTTTTTAATTTGGGGGCAGTGTATTTTTTATAATGTACGCGTATTATTCTTCCTAGTCGATGCGTACCAGTGTTAAAAGAGAAAAAAAAAACAAAAAATTTTTTTTTTCTGAGTTATCTATATTCGCATTTGTGTTCTTTTTCTTGAGTTTGAAAGATAGTAGATTGGAGAATGTCGTATATGTATGTTTGTTATATTTCTTTGCTGTTGCGTATATAAGAAAAGACGATGGTTTAAATAAATATATGAAGATGTATACAATTTTAGTCTATTTATTAAAATATGTTTTGTTTTTTTGTTTTTTGAAGAGAAATCTTTCATGATATGGTCTCATTATAATGATCCTGTCTATGTAGAAGTAAGAAACCAAATATCAACCTTGAAAGTATAGTTTTTCAATGTAGGATAATTATGAAATTCAATGTGACTTTTTCATGTCATTTGTATGCTTTTGAATCATATTGCTCTAATAAACTAGTGAAATGCAGTAATTTATTTTATGAGAACAATTTTCTTTGAAGTCATAAATATATTTTATGCAAAATATTTATCAAGTATTTGATCACATATTGTTTCATTTCGATAAATTACACATATATTTTTTTTTTTCTATTGAAGTCAAACATTTGACTAATGAACTATAAAAAAATCTAATAATGATAAGACAATTTATGTAGTGAGGTTTTTATTATTTTTATTTTTTTTTCTAAACAATATCTCTGAAAAAATTTTTTAATTAATAAAATGAAGAAATTATGATAAGTCTCTTTTACTAAATTTGATTTTTTTGTCTTAAAACTTTTGTTTGCCTTGAAAAAACACATTAGCTTATAAATATGTCAATGAAAAAAGAAAAAGAAGGCCATTTGACATGTGAAACTTCTATAACTTAGATGTGATTTTTTTTTCAAGGTATCATCTATTGAATTTTGTTGTCTATATTTCAAATGTCAATTGAAGAATGATATGATTCTTAATCATACACATATTCATTGAAATCTTGAAATAAAGAACAAAAGCAAATTTTTTTGGCAATCAATAATTATTTTTGTCAATAAATTCAATAGAGAAAATTTACTCATT